>OW388294.1:65030326-65095326 GCA_936450465.1 Gibbula magus
GAGTGGATTTTAAACAATTTGAAATATTTCAAATGGATTTCTTTCAACGTTCAGCTCGTGACTTCTAGTGCATCAATCCATAGCAACAACACAACTGTATGACTACTGCACTGTTGGTTTAGCATGGATGTGTAGGTGCAAGAACCTATTTCCCTTCGTTGACAACGTCTGAGTGCAAGATTATCTACAAAGTGCTCGATTGATTCCATGGATGTACAATCTCCTTGTCAATCTTTTATTCAACATTTGGATATAGAATGAATTCGTTGACATCATCCCGATGGTTTTACATTCGATAGTGTGTCAACTGCGGATGTCTCCAAATGGATATATCATCAGCTTAATTGATTTTCATAGAGAAGCATTTAAATTGAACTGTATGTAGATACGTTGATACTCTGCATTCTGGGAACCCTATCTGTTGATGATCGCTTAAACCCAGAATATATGTGATCTGCTCAATAGTTTAATACGGATGTACGAGGTTCACGGCGACTTAAATGGTTTTAATTTCGCTACCATTGTCTGCACTAGATAAGTATATCATTTATTGACGTCTGTTTCCTAAATTAACTTCCCCAACTCGTCTGTTGGACTCTTTAGTAAATATTTTCATTACTTGTCTGATGCTTAGATTTAAATGGACCTATTCCACTTCTTTGAAAACATCGTTCTCAGGGGAAATGTCCCCAGCATCAGATAAAGTATCTGAAGTGAATCCATAGACAGAATTGCACCAATTCCAATTTATTGACATCGTCTGCAACCAAGATGTACCTGACGTCTGTTAGAGCACGGAGTCGTCTGCTCATGCCTCGGGGCGAGAGTCTCTCAGATTTGGACTCTGAGGTTTCTGAGGCTGAATGTATGAGGAAGACACGATCCCTTGAACGTCTCGCTGATGTTGCCTACGACTGTTATCTCTCTCACGAGTGTGTCCACTTTCTCCAGCACCCGACGGTTACCAATTTAGCCCGTTTGAGGAAGAAACTGAATTCCGACGACAAGATATGGATTGAAGACTTCTTGGACCACAATGGTTTGGAGCTCATCTTCGAATGTATGGAAGCACACCTCAAGAACCATGCCAGTTTCTATAACGCTGTTCTATGTGTGGAGTGTGTCTTATGTGTTAAAGCTTGTATGAATTCTGCCATGGGATTACAGTGTCTCATAGAGAGCGGACAGTTTGCACCCAAGTTTGCAATAGGTAAATATTCTTATAATGTTCTTTTCATTTAGTATGTGATGTTAGATCGCCCACGACTACGTATTATACACATTATCCTAATGAATACTTCAAGAGTCTCATGCCTAAGGTAACCTTAACTCACAAGTGTAGCCTTAGAGTAATGTTACAGAATGGGATGGAACCTTAGCTTTCATGTTGTCTTTTGCAACGACACCCTGTACATGATTGTGAGATCACCTCCAGTGGGAATCGAACCTGGACCTCCGAGTGAGAGTCACGTGCTCCACCAGGGATATTCTACTAACCGAAACCAGTAGGACCACTTTCATCTTACTCTGTCACATTAGTGGTACATGGGTAAATGGCAAAGTTGTTCTGGGGCATGTATATGTAAATATGAATGACGTCGTCATGTGTTAGTAGTATTGCAGTAAAATGCATTTTTCATTTTCATAATCTTATAGGACAGGACTAATGACTTTAACATTTTGTAATTATAAAAAATCAAATTTATTTGTAAAGGATCATACAGTTACAAAATCAGATCAGGTTAAATCAGTTGGAAGATGCCTTTAAAATATAGTCGCTGTAGAGCCTTTTATATTTTTTGGGAATAAATCGGGGTTGTATTCCAAAAGGCGATAAGAGGTTTAGATTCCATGAATATAACTTTTATTATAAAAAACTTGCAAGTGTGTTGATATCATAATTTATCCTAGAAATAATTTTCAAAGCAAGCTTTTCTAGTCACATATATCTCTTATCACACCTATTTATCCATTAACATATCATTTGCTACCGTAACTGCAAAATTATATGTGTATATATTAACAGTTCACTAGACATTTACAGCATGGTACATAAATCATACTAAATATTCCTCGGTGATTGATTTTATCCCATTTTGTTGTTCATCCATGACAAAACAGGTCTTTATTGTCACAAAATGTAAACTTTCACACGTTCCATCGAATAATGAAAATATTGACGAGATAGAAGTTCAACATTTTTTGATGATATACCGACTTATGAGATAGAAATAAGATATTGTTAATATGACACATACTGAAGTTTCGAATGGGTTATAAGAGTATTCAAGAAAGAACCATAAACTTATGATTTAGAGGAATCTATCCTTTTTGAAGCTCAAAGACATTCGTGATGGATAAAATTCGCCTGATTTAAGTTCATATAAATTTACGTTAAACTTTCATGTATATGTAATTGTCAATATATGTGACAAAGCTTTATATTACCTCTATACTAACCTGAAACGTCTTGAAGTTTGGTAAATTCTTTTCTCAGATCAGTATATCTTACAAACTTTGACACCTATTTAAGGTAAACCTATGAAAATAAAAGCATAGTGCCTTATAGCAGGGACTCTATATACATCTATCTTTCTGATTAGAGAGTCCCTGCTTATATGGAACAGTGAATTAAAATTGAATGTAAGGAAAGCTATTCAAACACATATTTCATGATTATTTGCTGTTTATATGTTGTTTAGTTCTCATATTTCACAAAAATACATTCCACATAGTTGAGTCAGACAAGGTGACTGCCTACCTTAATGAGTATTCACACAGATGGTGAAGATTCTATCAACATACAACATGTATCGTATATCAACCTCGTGTATGGCTGTTTTCAGTTTTCCACAGTAATCATGACTCTCATGTTGCCACTACAATAATGACACGCATGCAATATGTTATCTAAAACACGAATCTGTTTTGTGTGGTTAAATACTAAGGCTGATAAACTCAACCTAGCAAAATGATACGTACACTATCGTTTCATCTTGAATATGTTTACATGTATGTTTGCATAATTATTCAATATTTTCCATTAGAATACAGACTCGATAGTATTAAATAGTCCTGTCAATGTTGGTTCCTGTATATTGTAAATCCAACGTACTTTGATTCTGAGGTTATTCAATGTGTTAGAAGCCTTATGAACATTTAAAGCCATGTCATGGTAATGATTTTTGAGAACGTAATTTTAATAACTCATCCTGTCATGCAACATCTGATTACAGCACTTTAAAATATATGTATCAAAAACACGAGTTCACAGTTTACCTTAGTAATCATGTTCGGTTTCAAAAATCGTACTTGTGTACTGAGCTTTATATCATTTATCATGGTATATGTGAGAAGGTACACACCATTATTTTATCATTCAAGCATACATGTAATCCAACCTCAAGTACATTTATCGTTCACGCATAATATAAAGTCAATACTTTGAAGCATATATGTAAGTGTCTTTAAAACAGTTGTTTACATGTTGTCGTATTCATCAATTTTGGTATTGAAAATCAAATCAAATAAGTCAATTATTATTAAATTGTATTTAATTTAATATTATACCTTTATTTTTGCTTGTACGTAAACTCTGTTCATTATGTACTTTAGATGCGTACACAGGTATAAATTGTACACAGAAAATGATCTGTCATGCAGGTGTACTATGACCATGATGACACAGATATATCTGTTCTCGACATTATAACGTCTCGCTATGATTTACATAATTAATAGCCCCGCTCCATGCCTAATAATTGACATGTCATATATCCTCTCATCAAATATTAAAAAAGTCCATCATATTGTTTTTAAATTAGAAAATCGATATACAGATGGATACTTTAAATTCAAATGATTTTATTTTAGTTTCATTTATTCATATTTTTTTTCAGTTTTCCTTTTATGGACTTAACGTTAGTCTGTATGATCGGAGATCATGGGAATTATTAATCATATTGCATTGTAACCTTAGGATCAGTTCTATAAAAATGATGAAGGAATATATTCTCCCCTTAATAATATTACATTGTAACCGCGGGATCAGTTCTATATAAATGATTAAGGAATATATTCTTCCCTTAATTATATTACAGTGTAACCATAGGACCAGTTCGATGTAACCTAAACGTATTAATTGAAACCGTCTGGCATGCGTGTTTGTAAGTTTAAATTTCCGGCCTGAATGAATTGCCTCAACTCTGACCTTCCGTGCTAGAAAGTGCAAGTTATTGTGAGAGAGTCGGGACATTAAAGTTGAGAATTTGATTCCAATATATTGTTTTCAATTGGTAGTTATAAGTGTTTGCAACTTAACCTAATAAACAAGATGCGTTTAGTGTAGTTCTAATTTTAAAGTGGTAGTAGCCATTATCATGTATGTACATGTAGTGTTTTGTAGTCTCCATCTGCACGTACATTGGAATACGTTTTGTCAATAGAAAAGAACATAATGCCATTGTGTTGACACATGTGAAATATTTCTCAAATTTATGATAATTACAGGCTCTTTAAGGTCCATTTTCATTGTTACAAACGATATTCGATATACAAATTGCATTTCGTGTACGAACGTTTAGGCTATTGACATTAGAAACCACATGAGTTCAAATATTGTGCCCGAGTCCCTCATAGTTCCACGTCTGAAAGATTATAACGTATATTCGTTACTTATGGTCATGATAGATACTTATTAGTTTCTTATTAAGTGTATTGCAACTCATATAGGTAAACATGTAGGACTGAAACTTGATGTAAATGACATGTAAATTGAGGGATGTGTTGACATAAATGCAAATTATTGTGAACACACGTCAATCAATATGATTAATTTATTATGTAATGTAAAAGTATAGTTCCAGCAACTTGGACCATTGTGCCATTAATTTTACCTGAATAGCGCAGAGATTAGTGCGTTCTGCTCAAGAATATGAGGTCCGGGGATCGAATTCCGCCAGGTAACTTTGTCTGCTGTAGAACTGTTCTACATGCAGTTAGGTTTGGGTGCAATGCCACACTGAATTTCAGCGCAGTACTACCCATGGTTTGCTAGTTCCAGTCGATGCCTGCAGGTTTCACCGCAATGCACAGTCACCATGGTGTAGTGGGCTTTCTCCCTGCAATAATACTAGCAGCCGTGATATAAGTGAACTAATCTTGAAAGCGGTGATACCCCTACCTCACCTGTTTCGTATTCAAGTACACGAGTGACCGTGGGACACCAACTGGACACCAACTGAACACCATTGTGTAAAAGCCTTTCAGTTACTAATGGATTTGAAGCAACTGTTCATCGATGACATTTTCCCATGGAACATTCAGTCCCCATTGTAAACGGAGCTCTTATTTTCATGGACCCCTCGGGTGATGATGAAAGGAGCCAGTTCATGAACTCTTCTTTAAAACATGCGGGAAAGCGATGAAATTAATAATAATGAATAGATATTTATGTTCATGGGAGAAAACGAACAGGGGTCGTGGGCCTTTTGAGAATGGTTAAGTGAATTTGCCATGTCTGTTGACAGAGAATACCGTTGTCAAAGAAAACCATTGTCGAAATTTTCGAATCGATTTCCTTGAAAATCGGATAAGGGAATATTGAAATTTTGAAACCTTCTTTTAAGTCATGACCTCCTTGGAAATATACCTGTAAGACATTCTGAGTAAAGAAATTGTCTTCAGGGCTTTGTAATTATTCTGAAATAGATTCACATTTGGTGAACATTTCTGATAAAATAATTACATTTTGAAAAAATAAAAAGGAGTCACCCTGACCTCTTCATTATCAATAGAGTGTGCTTTGACTTTGATTCACAGGATAATTAAACATTGAAGTAAAAAGACGGACGGATATTGTAGAAATAGAAAATGTATGAATCAGTTATAATAGTTATATCATATTAATTTTGTATAGCACCTCGTTCATGCTAAAACATGCCAAAGGCCCACAATTTGCATTCCGTGAAGGAATTGTACTTTCGGTATACTACAACTACCGTATAGGTCAGTACTTCCTGTCTCCAGGTACCCATGTAAACAGCTGGGTGGACTGAGTGCAATGTGGATGAAGTGTCTTGTCAAGGGACGCAACACACTTTGAGTCCCAGGTCATAAATTTTGGTGTCACCTCCGGGATTCGAACACGGACGTTGGCGTCAGAGACCAGCAAAACCACTAAACCACCGTGCTACATGGCATTACCAACAACAGCAGCAGCAACTTCAACAAAGTTATCAGTTCTCATACAAATATCATTTTTCAATTTCTGACCCCAAACCCTAAAAGTATAATACATCATTCTTGCATAACAAGAACGGACATTTTCCCGGAGTCAGTGAGTAATTGAAAATCAGATTACATGATGTGTGTGTGTGTGAAACCAAGACTGCAAGTCTGCTGTGGAGACGTTGTAATCAAATCCTTCTGACGTGGAACTTCCTCTGCTTCTCCTGCTTCCAGTATTGCTGCACGGGGCTTTTGGTGGGTAACTTAAAGGCGCTGTTGCACGTTGTTTTGCATACTATTTTTTTCAAATTTGCCCTTAATTATTATAGTTTATACAATATGTCGTTACGATAGACTGTTAAAAATATTACACGACCCGAAAAGTCGTATCTAAAAAACGGTCATCCGTATTGGAAGAAAATGGTGCGATGTATAAGCGACAATTGTGTTGAAATCTTCAGTGTGGGAGGTAGATTATCAGGTTTCAAGGAGCAAGCAATATGGCTGACCTTGCATTCCATCAAACTTTACTCTTGATGTTTAGGTATCGCTATATCAGTCAGATTACTTGAACTACCGTCGAGCGGCCATTTTAATGTGAACACCTTAAAATGGACTCGCATGGCTTAACTGAACCATGTTCATTCGATTTAGAACTCTTTTTATTGATTCAGGAGTATTAAATTTATCTTTAACAGACAACATGACAGATTTTAGTTGGTAATGTTCAATAGGTCATTTAACTTCTGTGCATATGAATGGGCCTCGTAATTTCGGTTACTGCACATGAATAGGGATTTGGTTCGGAATATCAGTTTCCAACGATAAGTCCTATTGCACTAATAGCATGTATATTGAAAAGGAATCCAACATGTGAAGCAAGTCTACATCCCCTTAAATAAGTTGTGAATGTAGTGTCGATTGACCCAGACATATTTTATGACCTAGTACAATGGGTCGGTAGACCTTTGGGCATACTCTACAACACATTGAGAATTGGCAATCACGGTTAGAATATTTTAGTAAGTCAATTTGATTATTTCATCCCTTTTACATAGCTCTTGAGACTAGCTATGTTAATAAGTGTTTGCATGAGACCTAGTCGTTCATCGATTGGTTCGTTTAGAATCGTTCTATAAAACATATGGCTCGGTTTGAAGATAGATGTTGGACTTTCAGGATTTTTCTCAAGATATGGACTTTCCCCTGGGAACTGCAATATTAAAGTAACATGCAGGTTTTTAAAATTTTTTGTGAATTGAGGAACTGATATTCCGTTAATTTAAGCGACATTCATATAAGCTTATACCTTCTTTACCAATCCAATTATTCATGGAAATAAATATGTTTAAAATAGTACTTCAGTCAGGGACTAGGAAGTTTTGTCTGCAGTAGAGAACTGTCTTACACGCAGTAAGGTTTGGGTGCAATGCTAAACTGAAGTTTAAGCGAAGTACCACCCATGGTTCGCTAGTTCAAGTCGATGCTCGCAGATTTCACAGCAATACATAGCCACATGGCGCTGCGGACTTTCTCCCTGTCATAATACTAGCAGCCGCGATATAAGTGAAATACCAACTAAACTCACCTCATCAATTCTACCAAATCTTCTAAGAAAGTATAAGCTTGGCCTCCAATAAACGCCGGACCTCTCATAGTTTAGGCCCGGGGTGCCACATATTTCCAATGTAGTTTTGAAACAAATATCAAGGGATGATGTATTTTACGTAATTTCTTTTGGCGCTTTATAGCTCATTAAAATCACATCGTAATTAGTTGAACTACGTTTATACGTATTTCGTGTAATGTTGTGCAACTAATTACGGTTTGATTTTATTGAGATTGCGCTTTATGCGCCTGGGTCCTTTGAAAGAAGCACCGGGCCTCTTTTTGGCACTTGGTGTGTGTTTAATGTCTAAGTGAACGGTCTCTTATAAGAGGAAAAACGGCATTACACAATCAATCGAGAGACTGGGTAGGTACTTACCTGGTGTAGGTATTACACTTTAGAACATTTTGAACTAAAGTAGGGTCATTGTATATAATTTAAGTATAACAACATCAATTGATAGACAGGTGTATCTTATGTATTTTCGTTACACATATGTTGCTGGTTATAATTAATGAAAAACAATGAACGTTTGATCTAAGCCAATCATTCGATATTTAAAGGGGCAGTAGCACGTTTTTGGCAAATTTTATTTTTTCAACTTTCCCAATTATAATGATAGTTTATGTCATTTATATTTACTTTGCAGGCTACAACATCTTATTACACAAACCAATTATCTGCAGTGGTCATAATTATAACGATGTTGAGTATAAAGCAAAATTTGCACAGCGGCCATTTTATTGTGAACACAATTTATTATTGCGAATGACAAAAACTATATTCATGACCTTACGGAAGCATGTACACTCATTTTTTAACTTGATTTTCCGAAGAGAGAAGGGTGTTTTACCGTTGTTGACCTTATTTTTCAAATACATTTCATCGACTTATTTCAGCGAAAAAACACGTTACTGCCCCTTAAGTAACAACGACCGTGTGTATTTATATACGATACACAATCGTCCCAAGGGATTCGGCAAAACGGCTGAAACGTTTTAAATTTAATTGTTGTTTTATCAAATCATGATTATATTTATTAAATTATATATTGATATTTTCTTGTTTGGATCCCTGATTTTCATTTCGTTGTAACTATCTCTACGGTCCGACTTTTCACATTTATAACCAAATGCCATTTCTTTGAAATTGACCAAGAACTCGTCGCATTTTGTCCAACATCTTTACTAATTCACCAGCTGTAGAGATTCATTCTCTCATCCGTTTTTCAATACCGAGAACATAATGTCATTTAATGTTAAAAACTATCTCATTTTGTTGATTAATATACATCTATTTGAAGCAGCAGTAACCAATTACTTGCGGGAAATACGACATCGACGCAAACGAAAATAATTATGTGTTAAAAAAAAGATAGTCGACGTTGAATCATGCTCTAGAACGTAGACAAGTATTGTTTATATTTTAAGTTAATTTTCATTTGAACCATTCGAATCTCTAACGAGATCATGTTTAATTAGATTTTATGTTTTGTAATTTTCTGATTTGGACCAATGCGGTGATTTTCAGTGGGAGTAATTAAAAAAAATGTTTCCATATCTGGAGGGAAATGCCTTTTCAATCAAACCAAATATCTCATTTGGTTTTATTCATTTTACATGTATAGATATAATTACCAATTTAACTATTGAAATACGACCACAGCAACAAATATAGATGTTTCAAAATTAATCCTGCCTGAAGACTTAAATAGTATCTCCTTTCTTTGCGTCAACTGTATGTTCAGTATGTCGAGAGAAAAATGTCGCGTTTTTTCGCTTTTTGTTCCATTGCTGACACAAAATGACAGTGGTGAGGTATATTTAAGTTGATAACGTCATCAAATTTTATTTTTGTAAATTAAAATCGGACATTTGTCTTGCTCATTTCAACAACTGCAACTTTTTATGACTTGTTTGGAGGCGATAGTGAAATGATAACGTCATGTCAAAGCTTATTGCAATGTTGGCTGAATTTCATTAACATTAAAGGGGCAGTAGCACATGTTTTGGCTAAAATAAGTCGATGAAATGTATTTGTCACCAATAGTAAAACACTCTTCTCTTTTCGGAAAATCAAGTTTAAAAAATGAGTGTACATTGTTCGGTAAAGCCATGGGAATCTTTTTTGTAATTCGATATAATAAAAGGTGTTCACATTAAAATGGCCGCCATGCATATTTTTGCCTATTACATGACATCGTTATTACCAATACACGTACTGATAATGGGTTCGTTTAATATGATGTTTACCCTCCCAAGTAACTATAGATGACATAAACTATCATTATAAATGGGAAATTTGAAAAAAACCATAAAATTTGTAAAAAACGTACTACAGCCCCTTTAAGTACACCATCCTGGAGACTCACAACTTGGGTGTATATATAGTCTTCATTTGACAATACATGGCGTAGTAATGACCTCATATAGATCCAATCGATTCTTGTAACATGTATTTTGTACCTTGCACAGTTACTGCTTTATGACGTCATTTTACTCTCATGTAGTGATGACGTCACATATTCCTGGATTACAGATTTAAATAGATTAATCATTAATTGTATAGATTAAATAATATTATTATGTTTTCACCAAAACGACTTTTATGGTTAAAGTTTACATAAAATTGTTATTTGCCATTAGACAAACGAATCTCGCTATGATGACGTATCGTTATCCAAATATTATATTTCAAATAGTTAATATTTGAACCATGACAGCGGTCATGTACTGTGAAACAAAGGTCTTCTTTTCTTTGGTTTCATGTTTTTTCATTCCTGGATAAAAAATTATTTTTATATTTAATATCAAATAATTTGATAAACATAACGATAGAGACAAACTTAAAAATCAAATCACTGTCATTTGACAGACTGATGACGTAACGATGACGTAACATCTATAATAAACGCCAATCGCTTTTGTTTGCATTTGACACTGTCACCACAAACTTCAGTATAGAATGTTATGATTGACAGGGTGGCGTTAAACTGCTGTGATATTTACAACCGATGTCTATTTCACGCTTTAGGTCAGTCATTAATAATAGGGTTAGGTCACGATCTTTTTGATCCAAACTTTTTATCTACGCCATAAATATGATGACAAGTTCATGGTGAATCATGTTGTGGCTTAGCTTCGGTAAACATCATACTATATCGTTAAATGGAGTTGTCACATTTTTTTTGCTAAAAGTTGTTAGAAAAATGCAATAACTTTAAATGTTTTCTTTTGAGGTAACGATGAAATGAATTAGGATTCGCATTTGCAAATCTCATTAATTTGCATCACTTGGGATAGCTGTACCAATGATTCTGGTTGTGGCGTTCGAAACATCTGAAGAATGTAATTGACATGGGGCGGTATTTATCAAACACCTTAGTCAAAACTTAAGTTTTTACTTAATTTTATATAATGTTTACTTAGTCTCAGTTTCTTGATAAATTTGACTTAAGTGTTTTAAGGAACTAAGTCCAAAAATTACAAAAACTTAAGTTTATTTACAAACTTGTTTGATAAATACCGCCCATGGTTGTCCACCCCTTCTCTGTTTCTCTTTACGCGAGATTGAATGCTCTCATAACAATGATAAAGTTCATAATCGGAAGATTGTCTAACTCTCAGGTAGTAAATGTGGAAAAATAATGGATAAGAAGTATATTTATTTGTTGATATTTCCCTGTTTATCAGCATTCCCATCGATGAATACCAAACCGTTCACTCGTTTCATTAAAATGGTATTACACTGAACTTCGTTTAGTAGTTTATGTATTTAAAGATTTGCCCACTGGACGACATGTCAATCTTCTAATGTTCTTTCTGCGGATGATTACTTCTGTTTTGACCGCAACGTGTCAACAAGTCGTGAAAACACGGGAAACGACACAAAACTTTGTTATTCGGTGAATGATGTATCACATACATATTTCGTGAAACTTCTTTGTTTGTTTACTTAGCAATGTTACTGAAGCGTATTAAGCCACGCCCAAGATGACAGACTTCCACTCACGTATTCCGCACTTGGTCACACCTGAATAATTTACCTGGGCCATAAAATGTAGCCTTTTGTTTCACCACTTTTGGGAATTAAAGACAGGATTAAATTTTAAAGGCGGAGTCGGTAACTGAAAGTTGTCTTGTCCTTTCAAAAGCTGTCTTCACAAACTGAAGACAAACTATTTGTGAGATTAAATATTTATTTGGATTCAAGGAAGTCTTGCAGCATGTCAATTTAGCCTCGCAGACAAAGAGTTGGCACGCTCTGTTTAACGATTATGAGTCAAATAATTGAAGCGTGTCATACATAAGACGCATGCCGTAGAGTTTGGCTTAAATGCTCATGAATGGTCAATTAATTTCGCCAAAAAGTCGCATTTGAAACAAAACATTCTGTAACGAAAATTATTTCTTATACGAAACCGGAGTGGATCGTTAATCGATCTGCTGAGGCAATTATAAGACACAGGGTCGGGATCTCGTCATACCATAAGACGTTATATATGGGAGCTGTTTCTGGCTTGGCGCTCAGCATTATGGGGATATCTCGTCATACCATAACACGTTATATATGGGAGCTGTTTCTGGCTTGGCGCTCAGCATTATTGGGATAGACAATACTTTAACTGGCGCTGCACTTGTACTTTATTACAAAATGTATTTTGACATCATTTCCCAAACCATATACTGCATATATGTGCCAAAAAAACGTGCTACTGCCCCTTTAAGGCATGTAAAGTCACATCTTGCCATGGCAAATATGACAAAGCGTCCCTCCATCCGTAACTGAAAGGTGAAGTTAATCGGAGTAATGGGGGCCACAGGGGCCAAAATTATAACACTTTAATACGGTTGTATCTTCCTCTCCAAAAAGTATATTTTCTAGAAATGTGAAATATTGGCAATTGGTCCTTGTACTTGCAGAGACGGCGACCCTCTGAACTCAAAATAAGGACCTCGACCAAAACTTGATTTCCTTTGCTATTAAACAAAATAATTTAAATGAATTTTACACTTTATAGTCATACCAGTAGTTAAAGTTGGTATTTCCTTGAAAAAAACCCATCTATGGTTAAAGGGAAGGTTCTAATGGGGAATTTTTGTGGAAACGAAAGTAGAGGGGATATTCCGTGTTATACATGGTGTTAATACATAATTATAACACAATTCGACTGAACATATTACCGAGGGTCATGTTTTGGTGACATTAGATTCGACAATTTGACAAAGAATAGAGCACATTTGTTCAAAAATAAAGACAATGATAAGTGAAGCCATTCAACGGCACTACGAGGGTTGAACCCTTTGCTATATATAACATGGCATTGATATCTTGTGATACAGCAGTTGGTGTAACTATTGCTTAACGCTGCTTGGCAATATGGCAGCCATTGGCGGCGATATAACTATTGTATTAATATATTTATATACATACAATGTATGTTTTAATTTTCTAAATGTTAAAATTAGTAAAAAAAAATTGTCATTTCATGTAATGCACAAGCAGAATATAGCGGATACTCCGAGAAGCTCTCTCTTTCATGAGCTCCAGAACTACTTGATTCTACTTTTTATGATAATCGTGACATAAAATCTGTTAAATTCAACTGAAACCATGGATATCGGTTCCAATGTGTTTACCACTCAAGGCTATGTTTAACACGAAAGTAGAAGCAACGAAGGTTATATTTCTATGAAATCTAACACAATGTGCCGTGTGGGTAACTTCTTCAATTTCAGTCACGTTGTTAGAAAACGCTTAAGGTTATGTTTCGTGTTTTCTCTTGAATTCCAAACTGTTGGTTATGTTGTTGATCAAATAACAGTTACATATACGTTAGTTTGATGTTAAATCAGTCACGTTGTTAGAAAACACTTTAGGTAATTTTCGTGTTTTCTCTTAGATTCCAAACGGTTATATTTTAATAAAAACAGTTACGTATATTATGTTTGTTTGATGAAAAATGGTATCGTAATGTTACGTGTTAAAATAACCTCCACGGTTACATAAGAAAACGTGTTTATTGGCTCAAAAGGTTGAAACATTTAGTTTAGATTATTCCTCTTTAAGTTGATATTAGATGTTTGAGTATATGATTTTATCTCTTAAAGGTACATCCTTTGTGTTGTTTGGGGTCACATATGCTAAACGTTACAAATTGTGTTATTTTATCGTGAAGTACTGACTGTTTCGGAAAATTGCCGTTTTGATCTTAGTCGACTCATTATACGGACGATATAAAGTTAAAAGTATCGATTTCTGATCGAAAACCGGACAATGCACCGCGTGTGGCGCGCGTCAATTAGTCAAACGTAATTTTGGAAACTTATTTACAACAGACTAAAAGAAAACTTTAAGTTTATAATGTTTAATAGGTCTTATAACTACTGTACATGTACATGGAACGTGTTGTTTCGGTATCTGCACAAGTATAACGATGTTAATCGATTTTAATTGGAAACTAGCAATTATTATATATTTGGCGATTGGAGATGAATATGCATGTTGAGTGAATTAATTTGAACTGATATCAGCACATATCGTATGTTGGCATGTATTAAACCCAAATGCAATTTTATCAAACACAATGGGTGCACCTTTAACTAATGATAACTTTCTGACAAAGAAGTTAGATTGTTTCATGTCAAAAAGTAATACGTTTAAAATTCTAACCAATATGTTTCAAATAACTTCGTTGTTAGTATCCATCATTTGTGCAAATGGGAAAGTCTCTCGGATGTCAGATTCATCATTATTTTTAGTACTTATTGATACTCTTAAACAAAGACATAAGGTATTCTTATAGTGATATTCACTTTAACACTTATCGTGTACATTAGATTTATATGATATCGCAACATCTGTGTCCTTTTAAATGAATTAATTGCCAATTTCGCTTGATTTTACCGTATTTAACAATATGATCTTCTCGGGTCTTTGAAGGGCATGAAAAATGACATGCATAAGAACAGGAAATCATTTTGGATAACATTTTTTGTATACATAGGCTTAGTATTTTCACATTAAAGAAGTTGTTACTCAGACAATCTTCCTGTTCTTAAATATGATCTATTGTTGAATAATACTTGACATATATCGCCAACGTAAATAAAACTATAAAATGTAGAATCATTGTTCGTGTTGGGTGATACAACATACCCTTACATTATGTTTTGTTAAAACGTGTTTGTATAATTCCTGTTTAACCATTTATAATTAACATATAATACAAAACGTTATAAAAACAGAGATAACAAAAATTAATTAAGAGATACCAAAAAAATATTGAGTAATCAATAAACTATGAAATTACGGACTGATTTTCCCAAAACTTACTATTTTATTTCATCGCTATTTCTAAATTAGATTTGTTCTTTACTTCCAGCTCTGGACACATCTAACGCCATGGTCAAGAAGCAAGTGTTTGAGCTCCTCTCAGCGCTGTGTGTATATTCTCCAGAAGGACACAGGCTAGCCCTGGACGCTCTGGATACATTCAAGGTATGTGTTAAAGTGACAATACTACGAGAGTAAAACCTCACCTTTTTCCGTTGGTGCATAAGGTGCCTTTTGCCAGCACACCTGCTTTTAATTCTATTATTGATTGCCCTGCATCACCGTATATGCTGCTACAAGAAGCCAACTGTATCGGTTTCATTCTAAGTTCTTGATATATGATACTTATTGTAGAAGCTTTTGATAAGGTTTGTGACCCATCTCCTCCTCGCATCGTTATGTTCCTACAATATGTACCTTTGACATTTTTAGTTTTTGTTTTACTCAGTCTTTTTGTCACTTAGTTTTTTTGTCACTCAAGAACAAGGCACAAATGCATCGGCAAGGAATACTCGCCTCATAAGTTGATTGCTGGAAGAAACATCGTTCTTTCCACAACTTTCCAATTATGGAAAGACTATGTTTCCACAATCGTTTTTCATTTAAACGCCTTTCGGTCACACTGTCTCTCATACATCCACATAAATAAAACTAATTTTAATTTTATTATTATAACGTATTTATTTTCTCCTGATATTGAAATGCATTCCTCTTTCAAATGTTTTTCACGTTTATATTAAAATGTGTTCCAGACATTGAAGAAGCTCCGGTATCGGTTCAGTCTAATCGTGAACGAGCTGAAGACTGCCGAGCTGATTCCATACAAGACAACTCTTATGGCTTTCATCAACTGTATTCTTGTTGCCACGGATGATCTAAGGGACAGGAATACCATTAGGAATGAATTCGTTGGTTAGTACTCTGATTGTCACCGAAAGATTTTAACACAAAGGGCTTGACATATGTATCCTGTGTAAAACACTTGTCCTCGAAACGTTCGTATACCAAATAATTCTGAAGTGGAGTGGAGTTTGAGTCACCCTGTTTACTTTTAGTTACAAAGACGAACAAATCATTACTTTATTTTGTAGATATTTATAAGGATAAACTGTTTTGCTCGACAGTTTCGTTTTTTGTGTACCTTTATGAATAACAAGGATTTCAATACACATGACATTTTCCTCAATCACAGATGTGATTGCTGAATAATCATCAATTATTCATAGTTGACAAAAGCAATGGATCACTCTCTTTGCCATGCACGACACAAATAATTGACATCGTAATGCATATTCGCATTTCAACAAAATCTACTCGCCATCGCCATGATAAAGTTTTGGTTTAAAACAGTTGATCTTATGACAAATAAAACCCTCAATAGTTTGCTCTTATGGGTAATGAATTTGAATCTTGTCTCCCGCAGGTTTGAATCTTCTTGATCTCATCCATGCCATGAGAGATGTCGATGACGATGACCTTCACATACAGTGTGACGTGTTTGATGACGAGAAACACGATGATGACGAGGAGCTGGCAGCGCAGGTGTCCGCAGAGCTGGACATCTCCAACCCCCAAGAGGTCTTCAAGGTCCTCATGCAGAAGGTCAGAGTAAAACATTTGTAAACATTTAGTTAAACATCCAGAGACATCTCCAGCCCTACGGAGGTCTTCAAGGTCATCATGCAGAAGATTAGATGAAAACATTTGTAAAAAAAATAGTAAAACTTTCGGAGACATCTCGAACCCTCAGCAGGTTTTTAAGGTCCTCAGGTGAGAGTAAAATATTTGTAAAACATTTAGTAAAACATTCAGTGATATCTCTAGATCTTATCCTCAGCAGGTTCTCAAGGTCCTCATGGTTAGAATACATGTGTAAAATATTGAGTAGCATCACGGCAAGATCTTGCTGCAGAAGTCAGAGTAAAACATTCGTAAAACTTTCTTAAACGGCAAGAGACCTCTCCAACACACATGCCTTCAAGGGGCACTGCAGAAGGACAGCGTAAAACATTTGTAAAACTTTTAATCAAACTTTCCTTGACATCAACACAAAGACTTCAAGGTATTCGTGATCAATACTTCGCTGCAGAATGTAGACAATGTAAACTTTTAGTAAAACCGTCAGTGACATTCCCATCACAAAAGTCTTCAAGGTCTTGCTAAGGTCAGGATAGTAAACCTTTAGGTTTAACAATAATTGACATCTCCAATCTACAGGTGTTTCTTGTATATGTTTTGATATACATGTATGTTGATATGTGCTGATATAGCTGCTTCAGAGAAAACGTCAGAGTAGTGGACCAATTTTCCAACTGAAAATAAATATTGCGTTCGTTCAATAAATGTGTTTAAACTATCTGATCTTATTGCAGATCTAAACACAATCTGTTGTACTTCCAGGTCTATAATACTCCCCATGCTGATGTCTTCCTGTCCATTCTACAGGCGCTTCTACAGATAGATCCAGATACCAACCTCAGGTAGTGTACTCTCCTAACTTGTGATCAGTAAAATCTTGAGATTTTAGGGGGTGCAATCAGGACAACCCAGCACGACGTAGTCAGGGTTACACAGTGTTCTGTATGCACGACCTCTTTGGTCGTTTCGAAATATAACTCTAAAATTATATCACTTTGAGACTTCATATTGGGAAGTTACCAATGTGTTGGAGGTGGTGTATCTTTCAAGGTTAAAACGTTCCAGGATCCTCTGACATATTTTAAATTTTCTCAAAAGTAATTAAAATCAGATCAAACGTAACACTTGTATCTTGCTGAGTTCTTGATCTGAGTACTGGTCATGTCTGACTCTCACCCTCTCTGGAACCTTGTGGCCAATGAAAGGAAACGTAACACCATATATATTTTTAGAGTAATATGTGTTACCCGATAATTTAATTAGTTTCCTTGAGTGACAACAGTGTTGAAATTAATTCCTTTCAACCATTGTCATATTTCAGTGACAACAGTGCTGAAATTAATTCCTTTCAACCATTGTCATATTTCAGTGACAACCAATGGAAACTCATGGAACTAGCATCACGGAAAATGGCTGTCCTGAAAGACTCAGAAGAAGTCAGTACGACAACACTCGACCGAGTCGGGTCACCAAGGACGTTTACAAAATGTGATAGTATAGACAAAGCAATACAAACAGAGAAACTTCCATCAGTCATTTCAGATGTGACGGACCACCAAGAAGTTATCTCCCCTTCCACTGGAGAGGCGGTGCTTGTGAACGGACTTGACCACAATAAGAATGGTCTTGTGATGCCTCCTGGCAAAGCTAAAGAAGCGTGGACTGAAGACAACCAAGTGACTAACGCCAGTTCAGTGTCCTGTGAAAACTGTGATAATGATTCGGGAATTTCAAATGGTGCTAATAACCAAATCTCAAATGGTGCTACTCAAACTCAAGGTGCTATACCCCCTCCCCCTCCCCCTCCCCCACCCCCAGGAATTCCACCACCCCCTCCTCCACCCCCTGGGTCAGGTATACCCCCACCCCCTCCTCCACCCCCAGGGTCAGCAATTCCACCACCCCCTCCTCCACCCCCAGGGTCAGGTATACCCCCACCCCCTCCTCCACCCCCAGGACCAGGAATTCCGCCCCCTCCCCCACCTCCACCAGGGCCGGGAGGTATTCCACCTCCCCCTCCACCACCCCCAGGACCAGGGATTCCACCCCCTCCACCACCCCCTCCTGGACCCGGGGGTATACCTCCTCCCCCACCACCTCCTGGTTGTGGAGTACCCCCTCCCCCACCTCCACCCGGTGGGTTCAGACCATCCCCACTGCAGCTACAGAGTCCAGCTGCTAAGTATCAAGGAATCACAACACCAAAACCTAAACACAAGATGAAGACATTCAACTGGTCCAAGGTTCCCGCAATGGCCCTAAGCAGTAAGTAAACATTTAAACTAGATTTGCAGTTTGGTTGACAAAAGAACTGACAGGAAATTGAGAATACCAAATAGTGACAAATACCTTATACTACAGTGCAAAAAATGTATATACATATACTGGACACCAAAAAGTTAGGGATATTTGTAAATTTTGAATTCAGAAACACTTATTCATTTATTCATTGATCAATTGATGACATACTAAAATAAAAATTCTAATATCCTTTATTTATGTTTGTCCTGTGTATATACCGCCCTCTATTAATTGTCAGTAGGAGTGACAGCGGCCATCTTTGATGAGTATTAAATATCCAACATTCCTGACCTGTATCACTAGAATAATATCTGCTATTACTCACTGTTATAGGGTTTACAAGTAGGACTTGGAGGATATCGTAATGTTATAAGGACACTGCGATTGTGCAGAGTATGTAAGCTAGATAGCATTGAAGATGAATTTCATTTCGTCATGGTTTATCCAGCCTTTCAAGACTTGAGATCAAAATATTTGCCGCTTGTTGTACGCGATATGGTTTTTAAAATAGTTTCATCAATTTAATGGCATCATTTGATGCAAATAATATAATTTCATTTCAGCTCTTTATACACCATGCACTCCGTCTGAGGAGCCAATTGTTGTAAAATTGTCAAACCTGCTCACTGTAACCTGTATATGGGCCGGAGGCCACACGTACCGAAATAAAATAATTGAATATAAGGTTTCGTAAAAAGGTACTTATTTTGCTCACTAAAGGCCCTATCATCGTGTGTCTTCTGAAGTGTGCATGTTCTATCAGAAGATGCTTGGTCAGTTTTGTATCATGCAATTCGTTCTATTGTCATCACTGGGTTCTATATCTACAAAGGTGATGACAATGTCTGGAAGGAAGTTCTGGAGATGTCAGATAAGGTCAAGGTCAAATACGACACCATCGAGCAACTCTTCTGTCAGAAAACCGTGGACAAATCCAAACCTGTGGAGGAAACTAAAGTCAAAGCTCCAACTGTGGTGAGTTTAAATTGTTCTTCGTTGTCTTCGACCATCTCTACCATGTCTCAAACATTCCATTTATTTGCCCTTCTTTGAAAAATATAAATTCCCTTGAAAACAAGTCTACATTCTATCCAAAAATTACAAATAATCCTGTTTGGCAACGAATTATGGTTTCTTGTGTATACACAAATATTTTTGTGTAGCCACTTTAATTACATCTTGGAAAGACTATTAAATTCAGCAACTGAATGAAAGTGAATTCGTCATCATCGTCATCATCGTCAACCACGTCGTCATATCGTTGTGGTCATCATCATTATTATCGTTGTCATCATCATCATAATCGAAAATGCTCGATATTAAGTTGTATGGCCCGAGCATGTCAACACAAATCTAGTATTTAAGCATAAATCTATGAAAAATGTGTAAATTGAAAAACATTATACAAAGATTTTGGTGTGTTAGATTGGGTGTTTTTTTCTGTTTTACCATTTGCTCAAAGACTTTTATAATATTGTTTTCTGGATTTGCAAGTTCATATAAAGCTAGATTTGCAAACTCAGATATATTTTCTTGATGTCAGACTCCTATAAATATTCAACAGTGCTTCTGAAGAATTAAAGATTATGGATCATCACCCCAGGTCATTGAATTATGAGCCGTGAATTCGATTATGACATTTGTGTGGAAACATTTTCATGAGACAGATATTATAAGCATATTCTTGATTTATGTCAATTGTTTCCTCGAACTCGTGTGACAAAGATCCTCAATAATTCATATCAATTTGTCGTTTTGAATTAACCAGTTCCTTATTTTGCTTCATTATACGCTGTTTTGTTGTAAGGCATTCGTAATATTAATGACATTTACATTCATATCCCATAAACGTCTCTTTAAACGGACACAAATTAGTGGTTGGGTAACACACGATCATTTCGATTATTAGGCCCCGCATCATCAACTTCCACCGCAAGGTAAAACTCGGACAATCTTTATCACAATAATAATAATAGTATATTTATAATGCGCTAATATCCATGCACAATGCATGTTCAAGGCGCTACACAGTTATTATCCTGAAGGAATCATACTTTCGGTGCTGCCTATGAAGCGCTCCGCGCGACCGTATAGGTCCATACATTCCCATGTCCAGGTGCCCATTTGTACAGCTGGGTGAACTGAGTGCAATGTGAATGAAGTGCCTTGCCCAAGGACACAACACAGTATAAGACCCAGGTCACAAATGTTTGGTGTCTTCACCGGGATTCGAACCCGAGCCGTTGGCGTGAGAGGCAGACACGCTAATCACTACACCACTGTGCTCAACTGGCTAATTTAAGCTTTACTGCATTTCTTCAACTTTTCTATGCAAGCGTATGTGTGCTGCACCTTAACGTGGTAGTGCAAAACCTTGCACAGAAAAAAGGCTACGAAATGCACCAAGGTTTAAATTAGCCAGTGACGGAGAGCGGCGCGAGATATGCATTTTAGGAGTTGCATCATCTCAAGAAATAAAAAGCAGCGTACTCTAAGTAACTAAATGTGAAAAATTTAGAAGACCTTCAGTTTCACTAATAAACTCCATATTGTCCTGTTTTCGATCAGATAAATCTTCTTGATATGAAGAGGAGTATGAACGTCAATATCTTCCTGAAGCAATTCAAGGCCAGCAACCAGGAAGTGGTGGATATGATCAGAGCGGGTGATGACGCTGTGATAGGCGCAGAGAGGCTCCGAGGTCTGCAGAAAATAATACCAGAACAAGACGAGGTGACATTTTAATTTAAGTTAAAATGTAATATTCTTAGTCTTATCATAGATTTTACTGGCACTTACATTAAATTTGATGTAAAATGTAGTATTCTTAGTCTTATTATAGATTTTACTGGCGCTTACATTAAATTTGATGTAAAATATAGTATTCTTAGTCTTGTTATATATTTTACTGGCGCTTACATTAAATTTGATGTAAACTGCCATTCAAGGTTGAGAAGAGATATGGAGATTATTACACAAAGTGTAGATTATTACAATATGGTTTGGTATTTTTTGAGCCAAAGCTAGTTAGATTTAATGATTAAATTAACAAGTTAAAGAAAAAAAATAGTGTAACACAAGACAGAATTCAGCATTTTGATTTATTGCTCGCCAATAAAAAATGAAGGTAAATGTCATATGGATCACTGTGTCACAGACCATTGCGAAGGCAGAGCTTACAGTTTGACGTCATATCTGAATTATACAACGTCTTCTCAATCGTCAGCTCGTGACTTCATTCAACAATTGGTTGTACATGTATAAAACAGTTATATTTTCAAAGGGCGGGTAATAATGACATTACATTGAATCGTTGTCCGTGAAGATTGTACGGGCGCTTTCACTATATTTAGTTCCTGTACTTCAGCAACTTATCTATTAATTAATAGATATTATACGGTCGCTTCCAGTAATTTTCAAAGCAAAACGTTTTTGTACACAGGATCGCAACGCTTTATTCATTTTTTTTGCATTTTATCCACGGATGCTACCACGAAAGTTGATATTTCTACGGCTATTAGAACATCATGTTTAAACAGAATAAGCACACATTAAGATGTTGCAATGGAAATGCTCACAAAATGTATTGCGGGTCTAAAATTGAAAAACGATGTTTTAAGGTCCTCATATTGAAGTTTCATGACTGTGTTATATTTTAACAGGTTACAATGATAAAGGCATACGACGGCGACAAGGAGAAACTAGGCAATGCGGAAAAGTTCTACCTTCGTCTGTCCGATCTCTCTGGATTCAAAGTCCGGATTGAAGGCATGCTTCTGAAGGATGATTTCCGCACCAATATGGAGAATCTTCTACCAAACGTTAATGTCGTCACTGACGCCGGTGTTCTTCTGATGGAAAACGAGTCCTTGAAAGCCTTCCTGAGATACGTGCTTCATACTGGAAACTTCATGAACTCTGTAAGTCATTAGTTGAACCTTCGATATGTACAGTAGTGTGAACAACTGTTGTTGTTGTTGTTGTTGTTGTTGTTGTTGTTGAATTGGAGTTTAACCTCTGCTTCCACCGGTGGTCATTTCTCCGTCAACGGAAAAAAAATAACTGTATGAAGAACGCGTATACCATGGGTGTGTCACTTGTGGTCAACGTATGGGCCCTATATTAACTTTTTCACACTACTGTATACGTCATATCTCGACATGAGCATCCTCATACACCAAGGGGTAAAAGAAACTATAAATAACAACGCATGATATGTCATTCGAGTGATAAAACCCACTGAAACCATAGTTACATCATTTATCTTACAGTCAAGTATCGTCTTTTGAATCTCCTTAACCTTTTGAATCTCCTTAACCGGGCGAGATTAGAGAGAGTGAAATATGTCTTTATTTATAGTTTTATGACATCCTTCAGCAACAATGCGCCATGTCCAAAACCATTTTGATATAGCAATGTCAATGCTTGAACACCTACAATGTATACAATAATAAGTACTAGCATACTTTCATGAACAAAAGTGTGTACATGTATACCTGGAGATATCTCCTCATGACAAACACTCAAATTGACTTTATCCGGCAGAAGTGCTTTGTGTACTGAAATAAGGTATAGTTTCTTTTGCTCCTGAGTGTATTTACTAAGATGTATTAACGCAAAGGGGGGTTCGGAAATGTAAGCCCAGTGAGTGATGTACGTCAAAGGCTACGTTAATTGGTCTTGCAAAGCTGAATGCATTTTACACCCGCTTCGTTTAAAAAATTGACTGCAGGATGGCTCCTTCGTCTTCGTATAACACGAGATATTAATTGAGCTTTTCGCGCTATCAAACATTATACTTATTCAGAATGAAGAACAATTTTATGGATACACAACTTCTTTATTCTGTGTAGGCGACGTTTCGACATAGGTACTAATGTCGTTGTCAAGCAGGTGGTGCATGACATCGACATTAGTATCTATGTCGAAACGTCGCCTATACAGAATAAAGAAGTTGTGTATCAACTTGTTTTACATTCTTCATCACCTCAACTTCTAGAATGCCCATCAAAGATCTTACACTTATTCGTTTCAATCTCATTAAAATCAGATACAGAGTAAGTACTGGTTCGCAGAGGTCATGTTTCGTGACCTTCCATTACAGACAATCAGCGACGAGGTTAGGAAATCGTCGGCACGATTCGATATGAATGCGGGCTTGTGATTGGTTGAATATCAGGAAAATAAAAGTTTAGAGAAAAAAGCGGGACATGTGTTGCTTCTGAACGCCTGACTGTGTATTTGCTTTCATATCAAATCTCAATACAACTAAATAATTTTTTAAATTGTTGCATTTTCCTGACGCAGCATAATGTCTGCAAATTAAATTGTGAACAAGGAGACGACTTGTTTGTTTATGATCATCTTCAGGTAAATAGAAATAATTGATAATTCGTCATTTTAAAAGAATATTAAAAAGAAAGGACATGTTTTATGATGTTTGTAACTCTGTTAATAATATTTCATTTTAATGAGTATACGAGATATGCTGATACATACTATACTGTTAAATAGATTGCTTGGTCAGCATAACCTAGTCAAATCGTAAATCAAATACAAAAACTTCGAATTTCCTGTCTTGTTCATCACGATTTTCGATCAACCCACACAGTTTTCAAAGAAACAATTCTTAGTGTACGATCAAGGGAATATATGTACACAACACGTGATACAATTACCGACAAAATCAAATTATTTTTATTTACATAAATATTTGTTTCAAGAGGCATATTCGTATCAGGGATTATATATTGCTATAATTCTTTCAGTATTATTAACAGTGTAATACTAATGCTGTATTCCTTGTTAACTAACTATAAATTTCATAACATTTATCACGTATTAACTGTCTTAACCACATGAACGGACAATAGAGCAATAAGGGGAAAACAAGAACAAATACTAGGCACGTGGTCCTGTGCATAGCTCAGTCGACCGTTATCAGTGAAGTTCAGCAACAATGTGCGCGGCTCGCCCCATGGGTGGGTAAACCCGCTTCATTCATGGATAAACCGAGAATTTGAAGGGTCATTCCCTGCCCCACAGAGACATGAGTTGAGAGACTTATGGTGTCACCTTGGGTAAGTGACTTAGTTCGAAGTGTGCCTCTGTCCACCCAGCAGTAAATGGGCACCTGGTATGATACGATGGTAGTCTGAATTTACACTTTGAGCGACATTGACAGGCGACATGTTGTATTCTCCTCAGGGAGTGTTCTGTACTTCTTGAGGTAATATGTCGACCAGCCCTTTTAGCATGCAATGTGAATGGATATATACGCTATATAAATGAACTATTATCATTATACACTGGGTAAATACGACTCTGAACATGCGAAAACAAACACTTGAAAGGCTAAAGCTAACAGTTCAAAACTTTCAAAAGTTATTTCACTTCAGCCATTTGATTATAAATCTGATGAGGTGATAATGAATACAATTTAAGGATCGAGGTTCGTTGCAATATCAAAGACCTCTGACGTGTAGTTAGTTAATAACATAATAAAACTAATATTACATGTATCTGACAGTTTAAAGGCGCTGTAGCACGTTTTTCTTAGTGAAATAAAATGATCTCACGAACAGGTAAATAAGTGTTACCATGGCGAAATAATACTCCCGAAGTTCTAAAACGAATGTACATTAATCGGTAACATTTCCCTTCGAGAGGCCATTTTAATGTGTTCACATTAAAATGGCCGCTCGAAGGCAGTTCGGGTGATCTAACCGCTGTAGCGATACCTAAACACTCGAAATTGAGTTTTGAATATGGTACCACGATAGAATGGTCAATTATGTTGCTATGTGAACTCTCAAATTCGCATGAGACCAACACATCTACCTCTCCCACTGAAGAGTTTCACACCACTGTCACGTTATACGTCGCACCATTTTCTTTCAATACGGATACCGTTTTCTATGGATACGGCTTATCGGGTCGTGTAATTAGATGTTTTACCTTCTAACATAACAATATACTGTATAAACTTTAATGATTCCAGATTTGATTATACATTCTATACACATCTTATGTGCGCTTCATCGTCTCTTTGCGAATTGTACTGATCAACGATACTTGTATATTGTACACATGCTGAAGAGAAATGACTAAAAACATATTTTAAAAAAAATAAAAATTGATAAATAGCAAATTTGAGAAACAAAATATGCCAAAAACGTGCTACAGCGCCTTTAATATAAGTTGCAACACGACATGACCATGTTACCCTGAACACTCATCGTATATCCGAAATGACCTCATAGACGGACTTAAAAATACCGATGTTACCAAAAAAATGTCTCTGCTCTTGTCACTTGAGGTTGATATCGGACACATGTCTTTGTCATTATTCTAACGATGAGTCACACGAAACTTCATTCTACTAAAACCACTAATACTTTCAAGGATTTCTTTTAAGAGGCCTCTGGACATATAAAAAGTTCTGCAACTTTAAATAAAAATAGGTTGTGAAATATTTTCCTTTCAAAATGTCTTCTTACATTTAGATTATGGTGTTGCTTATATATGGGGAACTTTCTGTATCTTCGATTTAAAGTAATATAATGATCATGATGAATTTCGAAGCCCCCTTAATGCCAGGAGGTAGATGCACTAAACAACATTAACACTAAAGTTAACATTGGTGCCATACTTAGAGTGACTTAGGTGAGCTTAAGAGTTCCGTGTAACGTTAGCTTTATCTCCTTTCACAAAGCACTAAGGTGCTCGTAAGTCACTCATTTAATAGTATTGTAATGCTAAAGAATTAGGAGATAAATCAACTGTGTTTGAAAATTTAAAATCGAAACCGAACACGTAGCTATCAATTCAGTATAACTGTCTCTGATGTTCAATAGGTTAATCTCCATTCCACCATGGTCGTTTTAAAAGGGGACTTCTTTATGACGGATGCTAACAGTGCCTTCAACGACACCGCGCGAGCTCCGAATTATACACAACAATACATGGCTGAATTAAAATTAATATTAAAGTTCAACTAAAACGACAGAATACTCAATTTCGTTTTCCCAGCATTCACGTCCATACCATCAGTGTTCGTTGTTTTCTGGATTACACATTTTGTCATAACCGCATTAGCATATCACGCGACATGTCACAAAATGGCTACCGTTGCGAATGGTAGTTAAGATCAGCGTGAGTTTAAGTTGTTTTGTGAAAGGAACCCGGGTCTCACAGTGCGATTTGTAGCAAAGTCTTATAAGATACAGTTGCAATCTGAGAACAGAGATATCGTAATTTTATTTTTTTAAAATGGCGTTACGTTCAAACTTAAATAATACCGTGCGTTCTCACCTTACGGCTTGTAGTTTCAACTTTAAGTTGTTGAATCCAATGGCAGCTTCTGAACACCAGGGATGTAAATATGAGTACTTGAATATAATGTTAGTCAAGCTGAATTTGAAGGGGATATAGCAGTTTTTTTGCAAATTTTATTTGCTCAAATTTCCCATTTAGGAGGGTAAAATATCTTATCCCAAAAGCAAATTATCCGTAGTAGTAATAACGGCGTTACGTATAAATCAAACATTGCATGGCAGCCATTTTAATGTGAAAACCTTTTATTATTTAGAATTACAAAACGACTCATAGGGCTTTACCGAACCATGTACACTCATTTTTAACTTGATTTTCCGAAGACAGGAGGGTGTTTTACTAGTGGTGACATTATTTTTCAAATACGTTTACCGACTTATTTGAGCGAAAAAACGCGCCACTGCCCCTGGGGCTTTTTATCGTAAGCGTGCACTTTGTATAGATATAATTGCTACATGTACACTCATTCCACTCTGATTTTAAAGGGAGGCTATGCTGGAAACGCCCTTGGATTCAAAGTGGCGTCCCTGACGAAGTTGATGGACACACGCGCCAACAAGCCCCGTGTTACCTTGCTGCACTACCTGGTGGGGGAGGTGCAGAAGGAGAGTGGGGAGGTACTGAAGTTTGCAGAGGAACTACAGCCTACTCTCTCTAAAGCGTGCAGGTGAGTCTACCTAGCGGTTTAAAGGCACAGTGCGTTGGGGTATTTTATGTGGAGACAAAATTTAAATTTATTTACAGTTGTCTAATAGATAATCATACCCTGTCTAATAAATAATCATACCCCGTTACTAGAAACTTTCTAGTACGTATCTGGAAAGTTTTTAGTACGTATCTAGGACATTTCTTGAAACGGGGTACTTTGTTTCTTGCTTAACTGTATGCCATTCATATTAAGCGAAATAACATTCTATGCACCAAATAAATATTTAAAGTAAAAACATTTATTTAACATCAGTCATGTATAAATGACATAAATTTGATGTATTACATGCAAACTGTGGCGCAAATTGATTGCGCAACAGTGATACATGATCAATGTTTCCTCCCAGTTGCGCTTCAGTTCGCCTGTGGATGTATAAACGAAAATAACCTATGAATTTAGTAAGACCATTTACCACTGACAGCTCAAGTTACAGGTGCATGTAGCGATTCTGAAAAATAGCACAGTGTAATAAGGACTTAAATATATTACGGCAAAATTAATTTACACAACATTCATTGAAACATATCCAAAAAAATCCAAACAGTTTCCATTGATTTACTTATTAGAATAAAAGACCATAGCTTTATCTTTCCAATACAAACAGGAAGTCATGCTGTGAAAGAACCAAAATAGTCAGATCGTTGTAAACAATTTAATGTTCATTCCTGGCTGGATCCAGTTAATCTTTTTCAGGCTGATGAATACTTTAGTCATTTTGATAAATCAGGTTCCCAAGTTACATGTAGTGAGTCATATCACTTGCAAGAAAAGAGTTTATTATTACACACTTTCTAAAAATCATTTCTCCTTTTAATCTTTTTATTCGCGATAGCAAGCACACGGTAAACAGGTGTGGTCGGCCACACCAGTGGTGTCATTTTAATATTGTTGATGACTTCATAAACAAACAACATTTGCAATGTCACAGACAACATATGCAAATTCGCTATAAATAAGTTACTATGCAACATGCACATCCGAAAATATGAGCGCACGTATGTTTACCTTGATGGATAATAAATAAAACAAATTATAACGATTTATAGAAAAAAATATAGTGTAATGTTTTAACGGAGAGGGTTGCATGTCCTTTTTGGTATTAATAAACTATTTTCCAATCAATGGTTCTAGACTGACAGTGGATAATCTGAAGTCTGAGATGAAGTTCCTGCAGACAAGTGTGAAGAAACTGCAGGCTCAGGTGGAGAATTCCGCTGATGACATCAAAAACCAGTTTAACGAATTCCTGCAGGTGCGTAAGAATTCGGAGCCCAGTCTCGCCTACACATTTCAAAATGAAAAATAAATCTTGAAACGATTTTTTTTCAAACGAGGTTTTATCTAGCCGCCTACGTGATGTTAAGACAGTAAAAGTAATTAGCTAAATGTCGGGAATTGAAATGAAAAAATCAAGAAACGCCTACGAATTGAGATGTACCAGAGTATACGTGGATTTATTTAATATTTTAATCGTAAAATGAATCGTATTAAAACGGTTTGATTGGTCGAAGGTTTTCAGGAACAAGGTCATTCTGGATACAGACAAAGGCTCTAAGATTTATTCTCACAGACAAAGGCTCTAAGATTTATTCTCACAAACAAATGCTCTAAGATTTATTCTCACAGACAATGCTCTAAGATGTATTCTCACTGACAAATGCTCTAAGATTTATTCTCACAGTCATTTATTCTCACAGACAGATGTTCTGAGATTGTATTCTTATTTTTGTCAAAGGTTCTATCATTGTATTCTGAATTCAAAGGTTTAAGATTGTTTTCTGAATTCAGCCAAAAGGTCTAAGATTGTGTGCTTATGCAAGTCATGGGCTTAAAGATTGTTTTGTGAACATTTCAAACGCGCTGAAATTGTTTCCCGATGATAACCAAACGCTCCCAGATTGTAGTAAGACTTTGGTTTCTAGGTGTGCCATTTCTATGATAGATTAAATATAATTATCGTATATTCTATCTATTATTAATAATAATCAATCATTGGACTACTACCATTGTGAACACATTCCCTTACATAACTGTTACAGGCAGCACAGAAAGATCTGAAAGAGGTTGAAACAAAACTTGCGGAAGTTGACGAACTGGCGAAGAAACTGGCTCATCATTTCTGTGAGAATGAAAGCAGCTTCAAGATGGAGGACTGTCTGACGACCTTCAAAACCTTCTGTGAGAAGGTCAAACAATGTCAGAAGGTATGTACATGTACAGTTGACCAACTGATTGATTTAATTTGAATCAAATTGGTTTAAAACAATGAAGTGTGGATATAACGAACACCGGATACAGGGAATAGTTAACATAAAGAGCAACGATGCGTCGATATATACAAAAAACACGGATATATAGTGAAAGACTGATGAGATAAAGCGAATAATTGTTTTAAAGGAGAAAAACATTTCATCACATAAACGTGTATATAAAGAATAATTGATATGAAGAATAACGAATTGAGGGTAAACACAAATCAACGAATTACTGATATAAAGAACAAGAAACCGGGTATACCAATCGTAAAACAAACGAGAGGGCATAATTAACGATGGGTATAACGAATTAACTATGAGTTAAACGAATTAACGATGGATATAACGAATTACGTATCGAGCAAGGTATAGCACAAACACTAATGATATGATAGTGTTGTTGATTTAAGATAATATTCAATATAACTAACTAACTAACTATTAATGATAATTAATATTTCCAGGAGAACCAGCAAAGGAAAATACAGGAAGAGAAAGCGGAGAGGAGAAAGAAGGAACAGGAAGCCATGAAGGCCAAACAAGGAAGTGAGTGTACCAACTATAACTTGTTCTTCATGTTACAAAGTTGCTTCTGTTATAACGTATTTATTGTTTAATACATGAGTTTTGATAGTATATATTAAGTGCCCAAAACTGTAGTGGTAGTGAAATTTGGAATGTTTTCGAAGTTTAATCTTGGATTTGATTTTTAGTGACCTCTACATGTGGTAGTTTGGGGGTAAATTATATTTGTGCTTAACTTTATTACGTGACACTGAGTCAACGCTAGGTTTTTACATCATGAAGGTATTCTTGTTAATAAGTAATGGTGTGAAAATGGGGTACATTGACAATATTTCTGCTTTATATATTTGATTCGATTCATTTTATATTTATTTCTAGTTTTAGTTTATAAAATTGTATTGTAATCTTAATCTGAATGCCTTATTAACGTCACATTTGTCTGCCCGACAAACTAAACGAAAACATTAAATGATAGCTATCCTGATTCAAGGCTTCCTCATATTGAAGCCATGTAACCAGGATATTTACCATAATAGGTTTGTCTTCGTGGGACAGGAGGTTATGTTTATTTTATGCATGAATTATATGCAACCACAACGTCTAAGATAATTTTGTTTTACATTTTCAGACAAAACAATAATTTTGCCTCAAGAAGATGACGGCTGCATTATAGATAGACTTCTCAAAGATATCAAGAAAGGCTACTCTCTTCGCAAAGCTCCAACAAAGTCAAAAACAGAGAAACCATCGCTTGGCACGGTCAAGGTCGACGAAGCGCCACCTAAGGTCAACGGGGAGATAACCAAGGATGAATCAACATGCTGACCGCCAAGAAAAATTAATAAGTGATCAAATTACGCAATATTTAAATGTGAACAATTCAGAAGGAAAGAGAAAATCATGACGTCACTGAATTGTGATGCCTCGGGCAAGATATTCAATGAAAGTGAAAACAATTTGTATGGACGAATAACAAAATTGTTGTTTATGTATACATTATTATGGTTGAAATTTAACCTTTGATACTGACCTTAAAGTTTTATTTGAATTAATAATCTGACAGTGAAATGACATTTTGAAGAGACATTTTGGTTTCAGTCAATCTTTTGTCAATGAAATATCCTGCAATAAATTACCATGTTAGAACGTCTGAAATTGATTTGTCGGAATGGAGTTTCTCATAATGTTTTAAACAAACGTCTTAATGAAATGTCTCATTATGCCATCATTTTAATCAAAACGTTTGTATTCTTCTAAAGCACGTCCTTGCGATTTGAACTAGATATAAACAAACTGTTCGAGTTTATGTTACATTTTATCTTTGGATCTGAATAATGTCATTTAGCATTATGACATTATCTGGAAGTCTGATATTAAAATGGGAAGCTGATCTGAACACAGTGTCATCAAATGATTGAGTTCACAGCAAAAAAAGAAACGTTTGCACACATTAAAATGCATATGTTTTACTGTTAAAATTAATTGATTTAAATATGTTTATTAACTTTATCTGAATGATGGCGTCACATTATAAAGGTCACTCGATGTGAAGTTGAATAGAATGAGATCAAAACAAATGACACAAATCAATAATTTGAAAACGGTTTTTATGAAGTGATAAAATCACATGACATTGATTAGAATCAAAATTCAAAAGATCTTTGATTGATTTTCTGGAAGCTGCGGTGATAAGGATTAATAACTGTTTTGTATGGGAACAGCATAAAGAAGTTGTATATCCATAAAAATAATTCCTCGTGATGATATGTATTTAATGAAGGAATGTAAAGTGATATGAATCACTAGTGTGATCTGTACTCAAAGTCATCCAATTCTGATCTCATTTTTTAATTGATGTCAATGGGTTAATCAATGTCTCTTACACAATTTATCACTTACATTTTGTTACATTGTAACTAGTTTTATACTGTTTGCAACTGATTTTGGATTTTCATGTTTTCTGGTCTTCTGGAAGATGTCACTCATACAAAAGTTAAATGATCTTCTATGATGGAATATATTAAGAAATCAATTTTAAGTTCACGACCTGTTTTATCTCTATTTTATATTGTTTGTGCTCTTTTACATGTTCCTTAATTATTGTTCTTTGCAAATATCTACATTCGTAATTTTCTTTAAAAAACTAAAATTATTATGATAAATATGTATTATTATAATATTAAGATATTGTTGAATTAGTTTTAGAATATTCAATTTCCTATGTACATGTAGAGGTCATAGTATTGCTTAAAATAGGTATTGCTTTAATTTTATTTATTACGAATGTATCTTTAAATATATTTAATATTTCTTCATATATATCGTACTTACATATAGCCACATAGGTATCACGTGATAAATTTCTAACCCAATTATCTTTCTTGTTATATTTCTGTGTAGATAAGAGGCATAATCAAATTTTGGCATTTATATTATATATACTGCTTGTTTATGTATATATTGTGTACATATTGTTATATATTTGTTATGAAACCAACATTTTGAGAGTTGTTTAAAAATTGGGGTCGGTTTCACTAAGAAACCGTAGCGCTAATACCGATTGGCAACAATTAAGAAGGATGATTACATCTTTGGGTATTTTTTATTGGAATCTGAGTAATTTTCTCATTGATTAGTTATGTTCGTTAACAACAATACCATAAAACCGGGAAAATACCATATCGGATAAAAGAAAAATATCCTGATCCACAGACGCTAGGCCCAAACACACAAATAAATATACCTGCAATGTACCAATCTACATAACAAAAAGAAGATGGACACGATCGGCCATATTGGATCCTAACAAATGCATGGAAATGAAAACTAGAGTCGGTCTACATGTACAAACTTCACAAAGCGCAATAGAGCCAGGACACCAGTTTACCCATTTCCGGGCACTCGCCAAGATCTAAGATGGCCGACCTTGTCCCATTTTCGTTATTTTATATAGATAGGTAGGTATTCTGTTGTATATTTAGGGTCTGGCGTCTCTGCCCTAGTTACACTGTCAAAGGGAACTTATTCGAAGCGAGTCAATTCGCACATTTTTCCATGACATAATACCGAGTTTATTTGTAACAATGCTGAGGATGTTTTTTTTTTTCAGTTTTGGCGGTCTCTACTCTTATTCTTATTCCACAAAATTTCGGTCACTTTGACATTTGTTAGTGTAATTGGACAGTCGGTAGAATGAAATTTTGAAATATTAAAGCTACGATATTTATATAAAAATACAATTCACTTTAATTTTAAAATATTCCGATATCAAAGCTATGAAAGCACATATCTATGCAATTAATATCGAAAGTCATCTCACGTTCAAATATTTTTAAAAATATAATTAAATATACCAATTTTAATATTTGAATTTCAAATTGGTAAGATTATATAATGCTTCATAATATTACTCAAATTTCAACATGTTGAAAGATTGTTTTTAAGGATGTGTTATTGTGTTCCAATGTGAAGGCCGTTTCCAAAGTATTGACTAAGCATTTTCTTAAACGAGTTTTTAAAATAGAAACTGCAAATCATAAAATTTGAAATTCTTGTATATTGCTTTAAAGATGATCTCTATTTTTCTAGTCGCCTGAATACGACCCCTTAGCGTTTCTTTTTCACATTGAATAAAAATCTATGCATTGCGTTGCCTTTTGTCTAATATTTCAAATGTCATTCGTGTCGACGATACAGTTGTTTGTTTTCATTTGTGCCTTTCTCAATGTGTAAAATATCATGTTTCCATCGTGTATTCTGTCACGATTTCAAATATGTCATTATACCCCCGCTACAAGGTAGGCGAGATATGCAACGGTCAATTCGTCCGTCTCAAAAACATATTTAGGTGTACATCAACTACAATGTTTACAGATTCTGCCCAGCATTGACAGACCAATTTTCAGCTCTCTGTCATTTCGATCTGTCATCCATGGAACCGGCACTTTCTCAAAAAAATAATATCTAGATAAATGTTCAAAGTGTTATTGCTCATGGATTTGTAACTTTGCACAAATAACTGATGCTTCAATGGTAACAAGTGTTCTTGCACAAATGATACCTTGGTGACTTTTAATTGAGGTGAGGTGATTTGGAGTTTAACGCTGCTTTCAAGAGTATTTCACTTATATCACGGCTGCTGGTATTATTGCAGGGGAAAAGCCCGCAACACCATGTGAATTTGTTTTGCGGTGAAACCTGCTACCAACGGATGGAACTAGCGAACCATGGGTGCTACTGTACTGAAATTCAGTGTATCATTGCACCCAAACCTTACTGCTTTTAGAACTGTTCTCTCCCGCAGACAAACTTGCCGTGCCCCTGGCGGGAAATTTTCTGAGTTATTGCCCTTAGATTTGTAAGTGGGGAGCTGTTATGACTTTCAATATGGGAAAGTTTTCTCGGAAACGATTACATCTAGTGAAATGAGTGAAATATTGGGTATGGTTTCTCTTGACCAACGTTGAAAGCCTGATTGAACAGGATATATAATCATTAATTGTTTGATTAATAAGATTGGGTATATAACATTGGAGCAGGATGACTATTCAAATGATAAGTCTAAGACAACCATTCTCATATTTAAACGATTTCAGACAAAATCTATTTACATTAAGAATACAGAGATGATCCACGTCTTGTTGTCATTAGATTTGTCGATACTCGATCCCCCAAACGAATGTTGTTCCAGCTACTAAAATTTTGGAATTACGGGCATTGTTAGGTTTTATTGTTCATAATATTTGTAATATTTCAATTAAAGTTTCAGTTGTATAAAATCGGCTGTTAGAACCAATGAAAAAGAATACCACTCTAACTTCACAAAACAGCAATTGTGTTGTAGGTATTGATTTCCAAAGGCATAACATTTCCACGTAAATTTAAAGCACATAAAGATAAGCTCAAGATCTAATATCTATGTCATTAATCAATCAATTCACTTGGTGATCTGATTAAATTATTCCAGCTCTACGTGTTTCCTTCATTTATCTTGCGGTTTAGGTTTTGGCAGAAGATCAAATGAAAGGAAGCGAAAAATTTCATTTTACGACGCTTTGAGCACCGAGCTGTGGGAATCGAAGATAGCTTCACATATTGTTGAACGCGTCATTCGTGGCACAGATTGACAGAATAAGTACAAGTACATAGTTTAAACCATTTATAGGACATATCCACTTCAGACATCTGTTTTGTTGATGTCACAGGCCCTAGGCGTGTGAACAACAAGAAAATTATTTTTTGATGATTGAAAAGAGGCTACATGTACAGTCAAACAATGTTGGAATACATTTGGGATTATTTTGAGTTCAGTCCGGTAATGAGACAACTTTATTGTTCTGTTAATGTCTCATTAATGTTGCAAAATCATACAGAAATAACATATCTTTTATACAGAGCAACAACGGTAATGCAGTAATAAGACAACTTTATTGAATTAGCTTTTTCCAATATCTGTGATTAAGAAGGTGTATACTGCTGTAACAAGTGACCTTTGTTAAGAGCCAGTTACTAAAGGTAGACAGGTATTTTATTAGAGTCTTAGAGCTATGTCCAGTTCTCTTGAAAGAATGGACTTAATCACATTACAAGAAACAATATTATAAGTTATAAAATTCAGTGGAGGTTGAATTATTAGACCCGCGTTCGGTTTTATCCAACGAGTCGTAAGGCAAGCTGGATAAAACCAGGGACTCTCTTATCATCTATTGTATACAGAGTATCTGATCAACCGAATACTGAATGTATATAACGTTTTTATCCAACCAAATGTCTCATTATTATTGCAAAAACATACAGAAATAACAAATATCTGTTATTCAAAGCAACAACAAATATGGGTCAAAGTTCAAACTTGGTTCAGAAGTTATGGGCCACGGGTAAGGGTAAGGTCAAGACAATATTTACTTTAATATTTGAATGTTAGTTTTTAAAAACTGGTTGATACATTGTTGGTAGTGCCAGACACAGGGAAATCTTCAAATAACGCCTCCAAATTATTTCTTTAACTGTAAATGCATTTGATAATTATTCAATGCGTTGTCACCTGCCAGTGAGACCTCGATCCCCAGCGCGCGTGATATTGACATGGGTCGAGATCGCACGTGCAAATCGTATCTGCGTCTGAGTGCTAGTAGTACTAGTTATCAATCTTATTAAAATCAGAAAGTAATAAGTTCCACTGCGTTAAATATATTGTGTAACGTAGTGCAACTAATAACGGTCTGATTACAAAAATGTAGTTATAGACATGTTTGATACAAAGCTTCGGGATAGAAATATCTTCTGGTTGGATACGAGCGAGTACATGTACACGGTAAGCGAATTCTCTCTTTAATGTCCTGTAACACTCACAATTTGTTCATTTGCAAAAGTATGTATTGTCAAGATTGTTGCACCAGTTGCACTAATATAGTGTCAGTGGTCTGTGTACAGCTGCATACCGGAAGCTTGTTTACCTACATAAGTATCTCGGCGCAAATATCATGTAAATTGAAGTTCATTATGACGTCATTAAAATTGTATCACATTCAATGACAATGAATCCTCATTTATCCATGAGTAAAATAATCATTAAACGTATCCCCTGATCGTCACGTCATTGGTGCATATTTATGAAATTTGGCATTTGACAGGGGGGTAAAATATTGAAAATTTCATTAATTTTAGAACAAAAGCGTAAATATCGACTAAATGAGCACAATTTCATCACAACTACTTTGAATGAATATAAGAGGAAATAGGTGATGTATGTTCGAGCCAGTTGATAACTATTGATTATTTCACAGAAGAAAATAAAAAAATTAGTTTTGAAAAGATTGAACCCTGGTTACTTCAAAGAGCTACCAAAACTTTATCTGCCCACAATGAGGTATGAAAATTTCATAAACATGTGCCACTGACGTGACGATCACAGAATACGTTTGAGAATTTTCTTTGAAACATCGTACAGTATAAACGCGAAAACCAAACCGATTACTTTGCATTTTGGCATGGAAGACAGCTGTGTCGCATAACATAATCTGATTAAATCAAAGGCATGCCACATTACATGATATTTGCACTGAAATACACAAGTAGGTGAAAAACTTTTCGGTATGCAGCTGTACACAGACCACTGACACTGTATTAGTGCAACTAGTGCAACAATCTTGACAAGACAGTCTGGCATAAACCACTACAGTATGCCCAATAGTTTGAAATCAGGTGATATTTTGGGTGTTTGACAATGCCGTTTTAGTCCTTAAAGCCGGAAATAGGACACTTTCGCCTTCCCAAGAACCGCTACATCCCAAAAAACTTACATTTTTGGGGAGGTACCTTGTAAAATGAAAGTTTCTCTCTATATGTGGTCTTAAATATCTGGATTTGCGTTTACATCTCGATTTTGGTTCTAAAATGCCATTCAAAGAAATTAAATGACAAAATAGTACAAAATGGTAAACTTGGGAATTCAAAACAGAGAGAAAAGACATGTTATTAAAATTATATTTATTAAAACAATTCTTTAAAATGATAAATACATGGCACAAATCTCAGTTGATTTCACTTGCGTCGAAGTCAAAGTCTTCCTTCAAATCATGATATCAACGTGTTCCTCAAGAAGATATCAATTCGTCCGTTTATTGATAGCACTGACATTTTCTCTTTATCGCTGAAATCTGTTTTATCTGAAAGTAAAATGGCAAAATTAAAATTAAAAGGGAAAAAGTAAATAAATAAGTTAAAGGTAATTTAAAAAAAATAAATTTTGTATTTTTCTATTTTTTCTAAATTTGTATTTAGCCATGGCATTCACATGCTTACAATAGATTATCGAAACCAGGTTCTGCATAATTCCATAGGTCCGGAATTTCGTAATTCACTTTTTATATTAACAATAGTTTCAAAATGTCCATACGACGACTTAATGTGTCAATACAGTTTAGAATTTGATGTATCCATCTGTGAAAATGAGTTTTCAGGGAAATTTAAATAAAAGGAAACTTCGACGTGCAACTTAGTAGAGACGCTCAAATAAATCATGCACTTCACATAAACACGATGCACGTGCAGCGCGATGAAATATACAAGCATATTCAAGATAGACACGCCAGGGCCGATTTCAGTTAGATGTAACCTGTCACGTCGCTATCTGAATGGTTTTTGCTTGAAATGAACGATGTTTTGATTTATATAACAACTTAGGGGAATTTCAATATTCAAACCTAAATGTGAAGACGGATTGAAAAAAACCCATCAAAATATAAATATTTCTAAATTAAAGTGAAATAGCACGCAACATGTATGTATAACCATAAACGTATACCCTGTAATACAATTTATAAACCTCTGGTGACGTCATCCCTTTGTTTAGCACCCTTCCGTAACCTGGAGGTAGGACCTATCTGTGAGTTAGGTTAGGTCTATCTGTGATTTTAAGACCTAATGTGAGGTCTATCTGTGATTTTAAGACCTCATATGAGATCTATCTGGGATTTTGGGACCTCATATGAGTTCCTTAAATCGCAGATAGACCGCACACAGACTTTTTAAATCTCAGACATTTCCCATCATAAAATTCATTTTATCCTAGAATTCCAACACAAGAATTTCACAAATATATCACTCGAAAGTCGGGGATCGAACCACTGACCTTTCGGCTTGCAACCAAGTGTGCATACCATTTGGCTACGGAGCCAGTTGAAATAAAAATGATTTTTTTCATGACAAATTGATTACACTATTGCATTGCCTCGTGTAAAATTTACGGTTTCTGTATACTTATTTTCATTAATGTAGTTTTACGTTTAATATGCAAAAAGTCGTGTAAATATAGAAACTGTGTTGTGTTTGGGATAACTTTGATCATGTTGACATTGGTCGAGCAGTTTTGTGTGCAAGCGTACGCGTGTACATTTCAGCGTGCCGCACCCGATGACACGTGCGCGAAAGCCATGAAGTGCACGTGAAAAATGCGACACGCGGCGTCGTTATACCCGGCGTCGCCTGAGATGACACATTTGTATAAACTGTCAACTTCTATGATACAGTATTAAATGAAAAATAAATCGCAAATGTTTATTAAAATAGCTAATTATCACTAAAGATTATTTTTTAACGAACTCAAATTATTTGAAACGATGTTGCCTTATAATGAAACCATTTTGTACGGGTCATTTTTATAGAGGGTTGGGGGGTATTTTTCAAATGTGAATTCTGCAGGTTTGTCCTTAAAAAGTATATATTCGCCCGCGGTCTATCTGCTCTACCTGACCCACCTTGAGGTCTATCTACTTGCACCAAGACCTCGTCTTCGTACCTTAACCTTTACGTATAAAACTGCCATGAACAATGATGAATCTAAAAAAGTAGATGTCACCCTTTTATCATAATATAAGTATACGTATAGTCTTAGGGTGTACTTACCAGGATCGACTGTCGTCATGACATTAACAATATCGACGGTTTCCGTATGATGACGAGGGTTATTCCTACAGAAGGAGACAATCAGCGGGTAGGTATCCGCCAGCATGTCCACCTCGTCTGTGGTCAGAGGGCCGGAACCGGTCATCGTGTACTCGCCCACTAGACCAGTACTGGACACCAGCTGAAAGAAAGCATTAAGAGATGTTTTATGCATGCATATGTCAAAACGTGAGTAAGACTTGTAAATCCGTTATGTCAAACTTGGATATATTGATAATCACAAATTAAAAACGTACATTTCACTTCGTAAATAGGTGTAAAAATGATGCGATCTTCTGCAGTCAAACAGAAAACATTGTGGAAAGGGACCGTTTTTTTAAATTATGAAATAATTACATTGAATTTTAATGAGAACTGCAGGTTGCTTGCTTTGATAGTTTACGCGCGCTTCTAGCCAGGGTCATTTCGCACACGATACAAAATAAGTAGATCAAAAAATGAAAACTGGACTTAGTTAGTGTTTTGTGCAACGTGGTCTAAGCCTTATATCACTTTAAATGTAGTCTTTGTGTTAAGGTTGTTTCTGGTTCCTGAATGTAAGCTTTTACTTACACTTCTATGCATGACGTCCTGGACGGTTGCAGTGTAGTCAGAGACGACGGAAATAGGAAGAAGAAGACACATCTTCGGTTTGGTCACGTCGACACGAGCTTTCACGGCAACAAGTTTCTGAAAGAAGCGTTCGTAAAATGATCGTCATATGATCCAATATGATCTTTTTAAAAAATGGTCTTTTAAAAAAAAAAATTAATCGAAACTTAGTTAAGTAGTTTAATACTTTATTTTTTTCTGAAAAATTATAACGTGGTTGCACAAATACGTTTCGAATAGTTCGAAGAAAATATCGAGGAAAGGGAATATTCTGTGTTGATACACGCTTGTCGCTTTGATCGGTTAAAAAAATAGGAATATAATATTCAGTTAAGATTTTTCTACTGTTAATCAAACATGAATTCGACAATGCTGCATATGCCATAACGTGGCATAAACATATATAGGAAATAAAATGTATTTTTAATAGGAGGATAACATAATTTGTGTCAGTTTTCTTCATAAAAAAAAGTCTAGTGGCGATACAGGATGAGAATAGTCGGCTCTGGTGACAGACGAAATGTGAACTCTTCATACATCTCGTTCAAATATCAACACTATTCCCTGTAATATCAGCTTGGTAAATTTCATTACAAAAGTAATAATTGATATTGTCGATAGGTTTAGGGTTATTGTGGAACAACCGTCATGTTTGATCTTATCCTACGTTAATAGTTGTATTACTAGCTAAGACATGTGTTAAATGTTTTACAACTTACATTTTTAAAGTCATATGCAGACACGGATGGACGGATACCAGTGAGATGGGACAGTTTCTCGTCTCTGGATTTCAAATAAACCATTTGGGACGTCCTTCTGACAAACGTCTTCTCGAACACTCTGACGTAACTATTGACGTCACGTCTCCATACGTTCACGCCAACATTGAGCTGAAAAGGATTTACAATTGTCAATAATATAGCATTAACATTCCAAGCTTCCTTCTCAAGTCACACCTCGCGAAAGTCTCCGCCCGAAAATTTCAGATGCATAGCGCTGCTACACTAGTACGTGAAATGTAACGAAATGCAGCAATTCTAAAATTGGCCAGTTGTCGAGACTGTTATGACTTACGGTTGGAAGTTGTAACATTCCAGAAAAACTAAATGACGATATAGTATCATCAAAAGACGGAAAGAAATTGCAACTTATTGCGTTAAGCCATTTCCAGTTTCAATTCAATACACCATTCGATTTCAGATAATTCTACGTTTTAAGGTACTTAAATTGAAGTGCTTTCGGTCAGTTTGCAATGTAAACTAGACGTTCTGAAGCCTATTGACCACAGCGTACCATGTGAACAAGTTTTAGTTTCAAGGCATGTTGGGTTGCCATAAAGGAACATCTCTATGTGGCTGACTTTCGTTGTTTTGTAGCTCCGATATGAAACCAGGGCCGTCTTCAAGAGAGGTTTCAAAGTAATCGCTCTTTTAAACCTCTTGAACGCGATTGCTCAATGTACGTAGCAAAGCGAGCGAACTTTGAGGTTTTTGCACTCTGTCGTTCATGAGAGAATGAGCGCTACTTGAGCGCTACTTGAGCGCTACATTAAGCAATCAATGAGCGATTTATTGCTCATGAATTTGTAACTTTGCACTCATAACTGATGCTTCAATGGTAACAAGTTTTCTTGAACAAATGATACCTTGGTGACTTTTAATTGAGGTGAGGTGAGGTTTAACGCCGCTTTCAAGATTATTTCACTTATATCATGGCTGCTAGTATTATGGCAGGGAGAAAGCCCGCAACACCATGTGGTTATGCATTGCGGTGAAACCTGCGAGCATCGGCTGGAACTAGCGAACAATGGGTGGTACTGCACTGAAATTCAGTGTAGCATTGCACCCAAACCTTACTGCTACCTTAGTTCACTACTGCAGATAAAGTTGCCGTGCCCCTGGCGGGATTCGAACCCCAGACCTCTTGATCCGAAGCCGAACGCGCTAACCACTGCGCTATCCCGCCCCCTCGCTGTTATGGAACGGAACCCATTATACATTCACCTTTAATGGAGTAAATTATATCCTTCAAGGTATTATGAAACCAACGATATCAATATGAGTATAATATGAATAAAATACAGTGTTAAATAGTAATAACATCTCATTTTACTATCTTTGTAAATACCAATTAGCAAATGTATAGCAATGTAATGTTATATAGTAGAAGAACAGAACAGAAGTTTATAGTTTGAATTAAAACAAGTTAATCACAATTTAAGTGAGTGAGTGAGTTATTGTTTAACGCCGCTTCGGCAGTATTGCAGCCATTAGCGGCGATAATCACAATTTAAATGCTTTACATTCCAAATCTTACCTTTCTGTGTGAAGACCTGTGGCCAACGGAAGGCGATCGTAATCTTGAAATTGTATTATATTTTCTCCCTCCTGGCCGTTTTCCATGGTGAAAAGACGTGGACATTGCAATGAAATACACTACAGCAAGTAATAAAATAAACAGCTTCATGTTCACAAAATGGTAAAGAATCAACTTCGTTTAAAACCAATAGTTAAAATCCAATAAAAGGGTTAAAAGTAACAGATAAGCTCAGTCGACACCCTAGATTCAAGTGATGTTTGGTTTCAAGATTTGCTGGTCTTATATAGCTGCCAATTTAAGTAATACATTTCACATCAAACGCATTACTCGCGTGTTGGTTTAGCAAACAAAAGGATTAATTCGTGAAAATCATGCTTCACGTGTCAAAACAAAGAAACTAATTTGCACGTGCAATTCGTGTTAATTAAACCATTAGCAAGCTTTGTTCTAAATTGTGTGAAAAGCGTGCAAATCGTGCACACTTTGACACTTCTTCTTTGGTTGAGTGATGCACATTTCAGTGGTTCATGTGTTTGTGCCATAATTTCAAACACATTCTTTGAAGAATTTCTAGGCTTTGTGACAAATGATGAGGAATTGATATAGTATGTGATGTTTTATTGATACAATATGCATTAAACAGTCATGTATAGTGAATAATAAAACCTATTGATAAAAGAAATGAAACTTTGATTAAACAAGGCGGTAAAGCGTAGTGGTTAGCGCGTTTGGCTCCGGATCAAGAGGTCCGGGTTCGAATCCCGCCAGGGGCACGGAAACTTTGTCTGCAGTAGAAACACGAAGTAAGGTTTGAGTGCACTGAATTTCAGCGTAGTACCACCCACGGTTCGCTAGTTCTAGCCGATGCGTAGCCTCTTGGCTTTCTCGCTGCCATAATACTAGCAGTCGCGATATTAGTGAAATACTCCTGAAAGAGGCGTTAAATCCCATTTCACCTGACCTCAAACGATCCGGGGTTCGAATCCAGCCCCGCCAGGGGCACGGCAACTTTGTCTGCAGTAGAGAACTGTTCTACACGCAGTGAGGTTTGGGTGCAATGCTACACTGAATTTCAGTGCAGTACCACCCATGGTTCGCTAGTTCCAGCCGATGCTCGCAGGTTTCACCGCAATGCATAGCCACATGGCGTTGCGGGCTTTCTCCCTGCCATAATACTAGCAGCCGCGATATAAGTGAAATACTCTTGAAAGCGGCGTTAAACCACAACTCACCTCACCTCACCTCACCTCGAATCCAGCCAAGTTCGCTAGTTCCAGTCGATGTTCGCAGGTTTCACCGCAATGCATAGCGTTGTGGGCTTTCTCCCTGCAATAATTTCACGGCTGCTATGAAATAATCTTGAAAGCGGCTTAATATGCGTTTAAAGCGTAAAATTAGTCTTCGAAGCGCATATATAGTCAAATATAAACACTATTTAATGCAAAACAAATTTGCATGGAAACTATCCATAAAGTACTGAATTTGAACACGAATTCCATTCAATAACGCCGCTAATGGCTGCGATATTGCCGAAGCGGCGTTAAACAATAACTCACTCACTCACTCCATTCAATAATCAATCAATCTGATGTACATTTCAATGTTTTCTGCACTTACATTAAGAAAAGAAGTGAAGTAAAATCTAAAAACCACGTTTGATCTAAGGGAGGCCACTCCTACTGCCAAAATCAGTTTTAAGTCAATAAGGCTAGAAATAACTGGAACACTGATCTCAGATTCAACAAAGTGACACAAACACATGATATGCAGTAGAAGAAACCAAATACATGTAGTATGCAATAATAGACTGGATACGGATGGAGTGTCCAAAAGTCGGTATACTGCTCTGTGGCTTCGAGTTTTGAAAACATTTGCATGTAAATTTAAAGACAACGCCACCCCGTGTTTACAAAATGTGTTAAAAATGAAATGTGAAAAATCTATGTTTAAGAATATAATGATAATTACTATTCTTAAACTTTTTCAATTTTGATTACTGAGTGTTAAATATTGAAATCTGTTTCAGTGATACTTAACTCGGCGCATTGTGTACATATATTCTAGTTTAACAAGACTAAATATCTCAATACACCACTGAATGTGAGTTTCAAACCTAAGAATATTAAAAAATAATAAATAAAACCTTTCACAAATAATACTTCAATTATCAGACATTTTAATGTAATGTCTCACAGATACAAAGAATGTGATTTGAATATATATAAAAAAAACTTTCGAATAAGTAAAAGCTAATAAATTGTAACTTTATACCAGAATATTAAATACCCAGCTAGTGTAGCCCTGGGGAAAGTAAACCTAAAATCATGACCTATTTGTCAATGTAGATAGCAAAAGTTTCAAAGTAAACTCTGTGCTTACAGTTGTGTATGCTTAATGTCATAAACATTTATACTTTATGACAGTCATAACCATAACATAAACATAAAACGTACGTGATCTCTATTTCAAAACCAAGTGTTATGTTTCACGTTTATACATTCTTGCAAAGCAATGGCGAGCTGCCTCGAGTTGCACAATTTTATTTCAATTGTCGTTTTTCGACTTGTTTATTTGTCTTTTGCTCTTTTCCTATTTCTTTCTTTTATTCCGTTACGCTCTTTCTCTTCGTGTTTGTTTGCCCCAACCTTACAATATTTCTTTTGTCATGTCATGGCATGTTCATCTTTTGTCCTAAGTGTCCTAATAGAATACATTTGACCTTTACATTATCTATCACATTAATATTCTTACGGGTAAAAAGGTCAAGGGCACAGCAACTCTTTATACATATAGTATAACCTCTGCAATGCATAACTCGTGCTCGTTTCCATCACTGGCTAATTTAAGCCTTGCTGCATTTTCTTCACTTTTCTGTGTTATCCTAGCAAACCCACTATTAAGTTAAGGTACAGCTTGCCGCTACACTAGCACAGAAGAGGTAAGGAAGTGCGGCAAGGCTTAAATGTTCTAGTGATTGAGACTGGCAGACATCGTTATTACCACTACGGATAATTGGTTTGTGCAATAAGATGTTTTACCGTCTTAAGTAAATATAAATGACATAAACTATCGTTATAAATTGGAAATATGAAAGAAAAAAAAAATTTGCTAAAAAAAAACGTGCTGCTGCCCCTTTAAATCTTCCTTTTATTAATTAAATTTTTCGGTTTGAGCGTAAACTAATATGTTGAATAACCTAAGTAACAATGGAAATAAAGTCTCAGTAAAGGGGAAATTTTGAAAGTTAATTCATAACAACATTTAAAGTCCCCATAAAACCTTTTCCCTGTTTCCTCTATTACGATATATGCTCTCATTGAAACAAAATGTTGATGTAATATAGATTAAAAAATCGCCCGAACAAGTGTTTGTTTAAAAGATGAACATTTATCTGGCTATCAACTCAAAGTGAATATGAATTTCCTCATTTCCTGAAGTAGCACTTAAAGGGACATAATCATGTTGCTGAGGACACATACATGTCCAATGTTATAATTTGTGTTATTTTGAGAATTATCAACTTTAACCGAAAATAACCAGTTTAAGGTCAATCAGTTCAGAATAACGAAAATACACCATTCAAAGTCGTGTGAATGATCGAAAACCGGACAATTTACCTTGACTTGCAGCTGCCTTTAAGTCAAACGTTATTTTGGAAACTTTGATAAAGTAGATAGGCATCTTCCCACGGCAAGGTGAAAACGTATAGAAATAAATTCTATGCATTTTTTACCTTGCCCTCAACAGCCCAGATAACAGTGTAACGAAGCAGCGACATCTATTGTGATCACGAGTTATGCCCCTTACCAGCTGCTTACATACAGCCAATGAAATCACCGTTTACATTCGGTACTGCAGAAGCGATAATTCTAAAATTGTTATTTTTAGAAACATACGTTGGGTAAACGTTTCTTCTTGTACATTGCAATACTCGTCGTATAGTACTTAAATACATGAACATATATCATCATAAACTTGCTTATTAAATAAGAAGACCAAATGCGAGCCAGGAAGTGTTATTAATTGATTGTTAAGTTTATAACGGAGACATATGTAGTTCATATGCAAATGAGAAATACCCACGTTCAAACAAAGTTAAAAGATTTGAATACAAATCGTCGCGTTGAATAAGAATATTTCAAATAGTATAGCGTGCTAATTGTAACATTTATAAATAAGAGTTATTAAGAGTTATAGGCACAGTTTATCAAGCAAGAAATCAAATCACAGTTTTTAAAAACGTTATACAACCTGTATTTTCGGTATGTAGTTCAGTATTAAATAATTGAGATTGTTAAATCGAAATACCATGATGCCACACGCGTTATTTTGTATTTTGTTAAAAAAGACAGTGTGAAATCATTATAGATTAGTTTCATTCAAACTCAACACTTGATTTGTTCGATTTCGGAGTGAATAACATGTGCTAGTTATTTTTTTAGCTTATATGACTTTTTAAAAACTATGACAACCAACTAAATTGAATCACTCAACGTACTTCCAGCTGCAATGTTGTGAAATTAACAAACGATACCTGATAACATGCGCAAAATCATACGCGAAATTTATGAATATATCCAGTTTGGCAGTTATCAAACAGTAACATCGTAACAGTGGGTCCACTCCATGTGCCAACTTTATGGCTTTTGAAGATGTCCGCTTCGACGTTTTGATTATCGATTACAGGTTTATGAAAGCGAATTGTAATTATTTTATTGCATCAATTGAAAGTTTATACAAGTCCGGGACTGATCAAAATACTGTCAAAAAGTGTGCTACAGTTTGCGACCCAAAATAAGCGGAGAAATTGGACGAATTAGAAAAGGTGTTTCCCAGTCTAAATATAGAAGTTCATATTGCAAGCTTTCTTCTGATTGGCCTATCGGATTAGCCTGCAGTACGCTAAAATCTTAGCGCAGAAAAAGCGGGCCGTGAGGTCAAGGGCGGAGGAAGATGATTTGAAAATCTTCTCGTTACGCCCGTGACGTTGTGAAGATGGTAGATAGGAAGACAGATTTGCTTCTATAGCGTTTAAAGGTCTTATAATGAGTACATACGTGAGATAGATTCATAATTGTCGGCTTCAACACATGTATGTATGAGACCGTTCCTTGGGTTTAATTGAAACATATATATGTTTCATATTTTAAGCATTTTGGGTTGAATATGAAAATCAAGTAAGAAGACATAACCTATATCAACACCTTTAGTAATATGGCTAATTCTAGAACCAAATAAAATATAATGCGAAACTGATCATGCATCTTTCAATTGTTCCGTTACGAAATTGTTTCAGGCATTCTTTGTATTATCGAGTATGACCCTGTGTTTGTTTTCATAAAATCAAACTATATCTTCAGTTTCATTTTTTATTTCCCACAAAGTGCTTTCAATTTTTGAAAGCCAGAATTGAAGATTACATTTTCTACAAAATGTACTGCTAATATAATTCACGTTAACCTTCATAGAATCATTTGTCAACAAGGTAGTGAAATGTTGACCAGGATGTGTAAAATAAGTTGGAGAAAGCAGTAGTCCTTGCTCATGTTGCTGGTTGATATATAGAGATTATTACCCGAGGAAGTGAGTCATATGACTTTTACGAAACGAGTGTGAATTTTTGTATTGCCCGAGCGAGAGCGAGGGTTATACATAAATTGCACGAGTTTCGTAAAAGTCATATGGCGCACTTTCGAGTGTAATAATTTCTTTATTACCCGTTGTATTCCATGTGATTCGCGTAAAAATAGTCAGAAAGCGGCCCACTTCTCTTGCGACGGCAAGCTACAGTGACGTCACGAACAATCGTTTTATGACGTCACAGACGACAAAATACGGGAGGTCGCGGTGAAACAATGGTTGCTAGGTTATTTTCAACCATATGGGTAATAAAGTATTTGATGTTTTATTGTCGGAAGGCCTTAAAATATAAACTTTTTTTTATTTCTACTTGTATTATACATGTATTGTTAGGTCAGAAAAACAACAACATTTAAAGGGTTATAATGTACCCTATTAAATCCAAAAATAATATTTTCACTTTTGAAGATTATTTTCCATATGCAACTGTTCCAAGCTATTCTGCCAAATAATTTCATATTTCAATATGGTGTGTTATTTTGATAGCGATGAAATCATGCAATTATAGACTGTGATGAGGTCAATAAAACTAAAAAAAAATAAATGTATTTTATAGGAAAATGTAGTCTTTTATATATGTGTATACTTGTTTTACTTGTTTATAGTCTCTCATAATCCCATGAGGGACGGCTCATCATTTGTATCTTGTTTCTTTTGTAAATGTACATGTATATTTGTATGAGGTGAGACTTAAAATATCTGTCTGTCTGTCTGCCTGTCTCAGGGTAGGGCAGGGAATGAAGCCTTTAACTTTCAAAGTAATCAACCATGACATAGTTCACCATACCGCTGTCAAACCACGCCCACTGTTGCTGAATATCCCTATTCTAACTTAAATTTTTGCTAAAACTATGTTTTTAGTTTGTTTGCATGATAAATCTCATGATTGTTTTTTTGTTGTTGTAATTTTAGGAAAAGTTAACACAATTCAAATGTGCAGAGTTTACGCAAAATAGCCATTAGATGCTCTACAGAGTGTATGTTAGTATTGTTGCATATAATATTGTTGTACGGTTGCAATTGAAAATGAACAATATGTATAAAGATAACTGTTTACTTGTGAGCATTATTATATTTTACGAGCGCATCATATGAAACAACTGCAGAATTTGTATACTTTCATTAGCAAACATTATTATTGTCAAAATGAAAACGTCATATTTGGATAAATTGTTTATAGTTAGAACTACGTGACTCATTTTATGCTGTCATGATCAATTACATTGTAACATACATGTATAGGCTATATGGCCAAACTTACTGACAGACAGACAGACAAAATAGTTTATTATTGTGTCACGTGTAGCGTATATAAATCGAGTACATATACAGTTTAAAACATAAAATAATATACAAACACAAGGCCTTTTGGCCAATGAAAACTCAAAACAAAGAATATACTAGTTATAAGATTAAAATACAAATAAATCACACATTTGGGAGGACTAGAAAGAGATGATAGCTTACACCTATACATACAATTAATTAAATCGGCCAGTGGCTTAACAATATTATCCATTTATAGAAGGAATACAGCTTTTTCAATATCTGATAACTGGTTGAAATTTGGGTAAACGATACTAACTTTCTTAAATAGATCATATCTGAGATCTGTGTAATAAGGACAATTAATTAAGAAATGAACTTCGTCTTCGACAGCCTGACGATTACAATGGCGGCATATCCTATCTACAAGTGGCGTTACAGGACGATAAATCTACCACGTTTTATTTTTAATGAAAGTGTACCACAACGTAATTTACCTAGACCACTACGATGCCATCTAGGCAATATATATATTACATATATATGGTTCTGGGGCAACAGTGTTCTTAAATTGTCTATATGTTCGTAGCTTATTACTGAATGAAATATGTCTTCTTTCCTGCCTGACTGTCTGCCTGTCTGTTATTGTTGTTGAATGTCAATGAGCATGGTCAACTGAGATTTGCAGAGAATCGCGTTCCGCGACATTTGACATTAACAGTCGATATACTGAAGTTAATGTGGAATCTGATACGCGATATTCTGCTGATGCAGCAAAGGGATGAATACAAAGGAATAAATCATTATACTGCGTAGTATTTGAATTATTTTTAAATATTACACTGTTCATAAAAACTGATTTAATGTTTTCTTCCTCCAGTGAACAAAGGTTAAGATGATATAGATACGTACATGATGTACCTGCAATGTAGATAACGACAAGACATTTCTATGTAGATGTCACAATAAATGTATGTATAACAATTTATTTAAGAGTATGTTTATCAAAAAAATGTTATTGATATTTAGAAAACACGATATTTCATATACATTTCATCGTTCGTTGAAATGGAATATTGCCATTACAAAAAATTATATATATAAATTCACATTCTTTCTTGGTGCACCATAAAACACATCGGAAATCGGTCCACGACATGAACGACTTTAGGTCAAGTATAGAGATAATATTTTATCAAAATGCATCAATATTGCTCAGGTAATGTGTGTAACATCCTCGGTTACCCAGGTTTTTATATATGCTCCGTTACTCTCAACCATACCACCCATGGGATACTCTATCAGGGAAATCTGTACTAAAATTACCCGCCCTTGGCCGGCGTGAGCCAATCAAACTGCTACGCAGCTTGGACCTGCGAGCCAATGACAATTCATATCACTTCGTTGCAAAGCATGCGCGGTCATTTTGTTAGCCATCCGTCACCGGTTATCTCCCTTGACCATTTACATCTTATCCTATCGAGCATTTTCTTTGGTTACTGGCTTCGTCACGCCGACCAAGGGCGGGTAATTTTAGTACAGATATCTCTGATAGACTTTCCCAGGGGTGATATAGTGGAGAGTAACGGAGAATATATAAAACCCTGGGTAACCGAGGATGTGTGTAACCGAACCCTATAAACATAAAAATCATAAGGTATGAGGGAAAATTGTATAAAAACTAAATGCGTTCAGCTCCAAAACACCATGGAACCACATAGCCCTTCTCAATGACTGTGTATAATGTCAAAGCATGTAATACAGTTGAGGTCCTTCAGCAAGTCTAGACTACACTGAATTACAGACAGAACTACTTAAAATGCGAAATAGAAAAAAGGTGCAATAGTTGAATAAGAGTACTATTTCATAAAATAGACGTTAGCCTAACAACGACAAGACGGTTTATACTGTGATGCGTCCTGCTTCACAAAGAAGGCGTGTTTATACGGTTGGATGGGTCAGGAGGTCAAACGCGGTGAAAGTTGAAAGGTCAGTGAACTGAATTGACCTCATATTGATTGTAAGCCAATTTAAGTCTAGTAGTTCAGTCCCGATTTCTCTGTTCAACCTATTTATTCCTTATCTCTTGCTATAATAAATTCAACAATTCAGGCTTCAGCATATCTTTAAACGTGGCGTTGATTTATTAATTATCATTGAATTTGTTATTCTTACGCAAAGAAGGTATTTGATAATATTCACTTTCTTCGAGGGGCATTTTAGACATAATGTTCTATGGATAGTCAACTTCTTTATAGCTGTGAGCGCGACGTTTCGATGCAGATACCAGCAACCCAATCATATTTTTTTTAAAACCCATAGTTATCACAATTGAATATATTCTCCTTGCTGATATTATAAAGTATCACTTGCTTGATAACGGTGAAATATCATATCAATAAAGAAGTTGACTATCCATGAAATTTGGTCTCATTTAACTTTCACCTTTATCGAAACATCCCTCTTCCTTGACAATCCAGTCTAGAGTTAGGTCTGGGCTGAATATAAATTGTTCAGGGGCTCCTTTGCCACAGTTCATTAAATTGTATTTTTAAAGAATAAATATTTTAATCGATTAAATCAAAATTGAAGTCCCAGTCTATTAATGTATGTGTAAATGTAAATCTATTAACCACATATACAAAGGTAGTTATTTCTATAAATGAAAAACGATAATCCGCTCATAAATAATACGTTTTTATGTACTAAATGTTATTGACATATAACTCAAAAGAAATTAACTATCTAGGAAATACACGTATCATGTTACACTATCAGAGCGTACCGCGTTCCCACACTATCTCACAGCGTTAACGGGTCACAACACGTAACTAACGGGCCGTTATCGGGTCTTTCAGGCTAAACAGTGAGTATATGTGGTACATAAACGCACAGTGGCGTTATATGCTGGATGAAATATGATTCTATTCGTTGGAAATGAAACTGTGAAACAGAGGAAATGGACTTAACTTAGTGGCACAATGAAAACACCGTATGAAGAATGTGATTTGTTCATGTACTGTAACATATATATATAGTGTGTATATATGCTTATAAATCATAATATGCCATATAAAAGCATTGCTTTATTGTGGTGACCAACGCTAACTTCAAGCCAGTTCGCATACAGTACTCGCTGAAGCGGAGATTTAGGAACGATATTTACATTTTTGTAATAAGTAAGTGTACAATTTGTGATTGTATGTACTACATAACGCACTGTGATTGTATGTACTAGATAACGCACTGTGATTGTATGTGAAACGTTACTCGGAGACTGCACTTCAATTCAAAGGAGGTTCCCATTGAGACGTGGAAACAAGGGGAGACGCGAATATCTATTTATGGTCTTGGAGTACACTCTGTACTGAACAGCTGTCAATTATACCAGTTCAGTTGAAACAGGGGAAATAGCTTCGGAGTCATCTCACAGTGATAAAGGAAAGCATTTACCCTCCCAGTCACAGCTTCAGGGAAGACAACATTTTGCCTACACTGAGCTCTGTGGTCTTGTTGTAGACTTGCCAAGGTTATTTAAAAAATAAGGGGTCTGGATGACAGACTACAATTCACTCTCAAAAGTAGTTAGGCAATTTGCTCCTCGATTGTGGGCGTGTTCAGGAGTATTTTAACGTTCACAGTGAACAGTTTACTCCTCAATAGTTCAAAATATACATGTTAGGGGTATTTTACCTTCTACCCTTGTATATTCGGAGAGAGAAGATAATTTACTCCTCAATAAAGGGAAGGTGTATATAGGAAGGCAGTTTACCTTCATAGTGTATATTCGGAGAGAGAAGAAAATAATTTACCCTCAATAAAGCGAAGGCACGTATAGAAAGACATTTTACCGTTACCGTGTATATTCGGAGAGGTAAGTTACTACACTACAGTGAAAGGCATACACAAGGCATTTTACCGTCCATATATTCTCAGAGGAAAGGAAGTTTTACCCCCTCCATCAGCTCCAGTGGTTGATGTCTAGTGGGCGCGAGTCCGATTTCAACGGAATTGTGACTAGGCCGACTGTTAGAAGGCGAGGCGGCTCATTTCGTGTCGGCTTGTGTTCACGTTAGCATGTGTCTAGCATATGGAGTCGAGGTCTTGTAAGGATAGTCGGTACAGGAGCAGGTGAATTTTCTCTTTCAACAGGATTACACAGCAACCATGAACGGAGATACAACAAAACCTGCGCCTGGACAGACGAGATTCGCTGCCAAAAGGAATATCAAGAAACGGGCTAAGAGGGCCAGATCTGATGGCTTTGTTTTGGGTCTGGATTTGGCTGAAGATGAGGACGATTCGGAGGCGACGAAACTGGATTCCGAGGCTTTACAATTCCTCATGTGGATTCGGAATCCAACTGTGCAAAATTTGGCCAAACTTAGGAAAGCCATTAAATCGAATGATCGGGATTGGATGAAGGAATTCTTGGTGTTCGATGGTTTAGGCTTGTTGTTCCAATGTTTGAAAAACTTGTCAAGTTACAAGGGGGTGAGCTTGACCGATATGGTCATTCGGATGGAGTGTGCTATGTGTATACGTGAAGTGGTCAATTCCCAGAGTGGACTGGACTGTCTACTGTCTATCAAGGATAGAAAGGACAACATATTTGGGAGGAGATTTGCCGCAGGTAGGTCTAACCTTCGTTTACCTGTAAATGTCAACAAGTAGACTGACATTTATTATCTGAAAAATACTTTTAATATTTTAATTCTTTAAAGAGTGTTATTTTATTAAATAGTGGAAAGGAGCCTTAGTGAAACAGAAATATCACACTTAATCTAGACTTGCTTTTCGAAGTTATGTTTAGGGCTATGGTGTATTATCGTTACAATATTATGAACTCCAATCTATTGGTCAGATGAAAAACACATGACAAGTATCTTAGCACTTACCACTTACCAGTAGCTGACTGTACTTATATCATCTGTAAGGCAGTACTTATATATCTTAGAATTTAGCACTTACCTGTATCTGATAATACTTATATCACCTGTAAGGCAGTACTTATATATCTTAGCATTTAGCCCTTACCTGTATCTGATTATACGGATATCATCTGTAACGTCGTACTTATATATCTTAGCATTTAGCACTTACCTGTAACTGACTGTACAAATATCACACGTACGTTTGTACCTAATAATCTTGTACCTCATGTTTATAATCAACATATTCATATTCTGTATGTGGCTTTTATATAGCCCTTTGTAGCGTAGATTCTATCATGCGGTATGAATTTATTGTCAGCTTTAATACGAGGCTTTATTAAGCTGATCAAAGCTAATGCAATAACTCAAGTACAAGCAAGTTTATATGTGTGTACTTTGAATATCGTTTATAGTGTTTGGCTGCCGTTTGGAAAGAAAAGATAATGATATTTGTATGTCGCATTTATTTTTCCATTGATTTTCTTTATCTCTGACAGTCACATTCTATCATGCAGCATAATGGTATTGTCATATTTGATATGAGACTGTAATTATGCTGATCAAGCAAATGCAATAAGTTATGTATTGTCTTTCATCTGATCCGATGACATATTTTTTCTCACATTTTTTCGTTCTGTTTTTTTTTTTATTATCTCAGGTTCTTTGTATTTCTTTATTTTCTTTTTCTTGCTTTTATTCGTCCATCTCCATTGTTTCATTGTTCTGTCTCTATTTTGTTTTTCTTTCGATTTCCCTCTTTATTCTTTCTCATTTCCTCCCAATATCTCTGTCAATGCTCCCCTTATAGCATCTACTTCCTCATTATACATCGGCCAGAAGAAATAAAAACATTGGCGATTAACTTTTAATGGATGATCAACTTCTTTGTGTATATTTGTTTTCTCTGTACCACCAATTTCTAAAGCCACAATAAATCACAAACACGTGATTATCATATCATTCTTAGTGTTATTTTCTTTTGTAAATGTACATTTACAAAACAGTTAACAGTACTTATATGTTATATATCATTGCATTTTTGTACCCTAGTCTCTTACCGTTCTATTGTCGTTGAACATTTACACAACCGCAGTGCATAGTTCAGTGTACGTGTTAAAGGCCGGTTAGTTGCTGTGTGTACACGCTTTATGTCAGTATGTCACTGTGACCTCTTTACCCTATAACGGCAATTGCCAGCTGAATAGATTTAGTTATCTTGCGTGATTTTATTGTGAAAATCAAGCTTTTTTTTATACACTTGACATTAGAAGCCATGAAATTTAAAAAATATGAAATTATACATGTATAGATAAAAATAGACTAAATATTTGAAGATCATTATATAAACACATATTTTGTCTTAAATTTATTCCAGTGGAAGGTTAGTGAGGATGTTCAGTATATTTTCATTTCAAAGTTATACCAGAGACACTCAGAGACAGATGGTTGATAGAGAGACTTGTGAGACAATGCTGAATCACTCCACACACCTTTCTTGTCAATCGATGAAATGCAATGAATCGTACAAGTTGATCGCGAGTTTCATTGTATCGAGTGCATATTGACAATGAGCAATCCCATTGATCGGTGATCGACAATGGAACACAGACAAAGCGCACGTGCTAGGTACTTTTTGTGACTCATGGCGGAAAATCCCATTTCTTGATGTAAAACATTAATTATTAACAATTCATGTCTGGGACGGTTAAAAAACGGTTGGAAAATTCCACATCTTCACAGGTGTATTAGAACAACCTGTAACCATTATGTTAACCCAACTGAATTATGATTTACCCTTTGTATGATATAATTTCACACAATGTATCAGGTATTTTGAAGTCTTAAAATGTTATCGATAAACGGAATACTTTGTATCGAGTCACAACAGGTTTCACGAGCAAACTGATATTGACAAATGCACGAGACAGTGTGGATTTATCTGACAGGTGCTCGTCTTGACTGACATATCTTGTGTATTTCATCATGATACACGTGCAGCACGATCTTCTCGAGATATGTCAGCTCACACGCTCGAAAGGCGTGAATCTCCACAAACACGGAAGGGAATCACCCTATTTGTTTTAGCTTTGTGGGGATGCCCTTTTATTTACATCGATGTTTTAGGGTTTGCAATGCAAACAGAAACACAGGTCCATTGTATCTTTGTTTGTAACGGCGTATGGACAAATAACAATTCAAACTTGGAACGCCTCGCCCTAAAAGGGGGTCCCCGATGAAGTGAGTCAGTGTGACGTCATACATGTGTACTGCGGTTTCTAGAAAATCAAAACACTTGATGAATCACGGGGGAATTCTCGTAGACTGTTTCGCAGTTCTCTGTAGCTAAATAAACAACATTGATTTGGTAGTTTAAGGTGCATCGCAGTTAAGTTAGAACGTTCTTAACGTTTTAAAATCCTAATTCACTTTGTATAAGTCACAAATTAATTACATTTAACACTTTTCATTCAATATTTGTTTACCGTTAGAAATGCTAAGATTGACATACATTAAATATTTATTCCCAAACGATGAACGATGATGTTTTGACATATGTTTTTCCTTTCTACTCGAATCTTTAACCTTTTCCTTGTATGTGTAAATTTCATTATCTGGGTGCTTGCAGACTGTACTCTGATTTGAGACTCGATAACACAAAACCTAGACTTTATCAAACCTCCTTAATTATAAAACATATTCAAGTTGTATGACCTACACTATTTACAATACGAACAGTTCAGTCTACGATATCTTTCGAATTATACAGTAATGCCTCATTATATCTTTGAAAAAATACGAAACCTCCAAAATATGGTCTACCTTTTATTTCTGATGTTATGTTCTGTACAAATAAAAATGTTGAAGACTGGCTTAAAGTCTATGTATCTCGTCTTACGGGACCATGGCCACTGTTCGTCTGCTGAGTGCAAAATTCTTCTCATTTACTTTTTATGTCTTTTTTCTCTGTTTGCCAAGGTGCGTTGGGAATTTCTTACTCATCAATGAAACAACTAATGGGTTTACCAGTTTGACTAGGGTAAACAACTTCTAAGTGGAATTTGGTTACATATACAGTCGCTTATAAAAACTATACACCTAATACGATTTATATTTTTAAATATATCATTAGTGATTAATTTACAAGTGTTTAACGAAGGTAAGTTTTACTGCAAATAAACATTGCACTTAAATGTGTAAAAATTCAAAATGTGAGTAAGTAATTTCTTAGCGATTTGCCCAGAGGATAATAATGTATTTATCGTTGTTTAAGTCATTATCAATAAACGATCTCGGACAAATGGCTTACAATGTAAATGCGATTCAATAAGCAAAAGACATATTGATGCCTTTATGTTGTTGTAAACATTTTTCAAGATGTGTTTTTTTTATTTACGTGTTTTACTGTACCTTCATCATTATTTATTTACGTCTTTACACTTCAAAATTTAGTCAATGATATTGATTTTAATAATTGATTACTTTCAATCTTTACGCTTTTTTTTATCATACTTTCATACTGGACACCTTGTTATGACTAGCTGAACAAGGATCTAGACTGTGTTAACGGCTCTTGGGTCATGGGACATGATTGGACTGTATTGAAAATATCCTGTAATTAACGTTGATTTAAGATACATGTTTGGCAGATGATAGTCGAAAATAATTATTTATATCAACCTTTTTTGTAACCACGTTACCAAGTTTTATTCATAATTTACGTTGATTGATGAGCTAATAATCCTTAATCGTTAAATTCAATATTGTTATTACTACCAATGACATGGACTCGACGTACCGACGGCCGGATGGATAAGCTGGAGAGAAGTCAGTGTTGACGAGTAATTGGTGCCTGACTCTACGGGTGGGTGTTTGAATTTTTCAAATATTCGTCCTGAAAAAGAGTAAACAAATGACCGGTATTGTGATTCCAAATATAACAATGCATGTAGTGTTTGTGCTTTAAGATGTTTGACAGATTAAACAAACAAAACTTATTTACAACATGAATGACAGGAAAATTATTGTTCTACAAAGCATCCATTTACACATCCTTTGAACAGTGCATTAAAGGCGAAAATTAATGACAGTTCTCGAGAATTTATCCTCAACAACGTTATAGCATAAACTATACTAAACATTGGCGATTGAAGATTAATCATTAATGTATCTCCATCCCTATGATTTCAATTATTTACGCTTTCAGTTCAGTTGATCTAGACTTTCTAAATAAGGACCTAGACTGTATTAAAGACTTAATTTTTTACACAGCCATATACGCTTATAACAAGGTTACATTTGGGATAACACTACCTTCAATAGTACACATTCGTGTACTTTTTCGGGCCGAGTCCCATGCGGGATTCGAACCCACACCCTCAGAGTCAGGCAACTATCACCAGCACTGATCGTACCAGCAGCTTACCACAAGATATATAAGCTTAGACATGATAAGGACAGATAATATTCGAAGACTACTCATCATTTTGAGAGTCAGTTAGCAGGGATCATCTGTCACTATATCATCAACATAGAACTATCACGTCTCTTCAGACTGTTATTGTTGGGATATGTGATATATACATGGAGAAAAAAGAGGCGTGGCCACGATGTGTCATTGACTACGCCCCTTTCTGTTTTCATTCGGACTAAGACGTTGCTCCTTGGTAAGACTAGAAATGTATATGATATACTTATATCAATGAAGTTATGAAGCACCATGTATAATAAAATCCAACCAAAGTGTTCATAAAATGTTACCCTTTAGAATATAAGGTATTTGACCTTCAACCATTAACTACCTCATATTATAAACATTATTATAATAAAATTATATTCTCGATTACACCACGCTAGTACCAATTGTGTTGTAGGTTTTCGAAAGAGTCTTTTGCGGAATTCGAACCCACATTCTAAATCTCAAATATCAATTGCTAGCACTGACTGTACAAAAGCGTTATCCATTCGGCCACTGAGACTTCAAATAGGTCAAACAACCGGTAGTTATGATCAAGTCTTTGAGGGGTATTTAGAAGTGGAATATTTACGAAAACAAGAATTTCGGGAGTGAGTGAGCATATAGTGTACTCCGAAACGTCGGGTATCTATACAATAAAGCTGTTATCAAGAAAATCTTGTTTTCTCCGGTAGTTATATTCTATTTCTGAAATACCCATCTTAATATTTATATTACGACGGTTCATTATCAAGGTATTTGTAGTGACACAGGAACATTAAAAGTTTTAAAGTTTCTAAATTTTGAAAACACACATCAGGTCTTCAAGTCTGCCAAGGAACTTGTATATTCCTTTCATTCCTTGGCAGACATGTAGACTTGATATTGGTTGAGAGACTATGATGAGTCTAGCTTAACTGTAAAGAGTAACCTATCCATTATTTACATGGTAAAGTATAGACAGGTTTGGCCTGACATTTGGGTGCTAACACCATCTCAGTCCCATACAAATGGTTCATGTTAAACTGAGGAAGGGCGTTTTTTGCTAAACAGGGAAATGGCTTAGTTTTGAGTTTAATGTCCGTCCTTGAGATAGTTGTTAGAAGCGAGTTTTAAGATTAAATGATCAAATGGATTTAATGATTTTTTAAAAATATTTGTATATGATTAGATAATTACATGTTTAGCGATTAATTGGAATATTTTAATTATAAAGATAGCATCTCCTTACTTTTATTATTGATCATTAAGATTTAATATGTATTCATATTTAAATACCAAATCCGACATTCTAACGTGATATAGCTTATGGACAGTGAACCGAGTTTATCTCTTATTTAAGATCGTAAAGGTTATGCCAGTTTAGACTGACATTGGTGTATTTGAACTAAAGAAATACAAATGTTTATTGACAAAATCACTCAGAGATTTGAGATTTTAAGGAACTCGATGATAGATACGTTTTCAAGGACAGCGTACGCATGGTAAATTGTTATTATTTACCGTGGAAGATCCGCCAGTGCCATGTGAAGTCGCTTTTACAGTGTTATACGACAATGATGTCATAATGACTTACGTCATATTGGTATTCGACCCAGACTGACTTCATTTAGATTGAAGTCGTGAAAGAGTTTGCATCAAGTTGGCCTTCGCTCGTCTGATGCAACATTATAAACTCTTTGAATACAAATGGTATTACTCGGGAACGCTTAGTATCCCCCGTGTAGTAAAATTCAATTATGGAGACCATTACACAGTCGAGTAAATTTGCACTTGATGTTGACTAGTCAAGTGAAGTGATGTGCTTCCTGACAGTTCCTATGAAGTGATGTGAATGATTGGAGTTTGTATCATACATAGGTCACTCTGAGTCATAGGAAACCTATTTTGAAGAAAGGGGTTTCGGAAATTAGATATATACTCCCGTGTTGTTGTGTTATTTTGGAACTCTCCCACGCATTTGCACGCTGATGATCCTGTTATCTTTCATCGCTTGTGTTGTCTTCGTTTCTGATTGCCGATGAAATGCCTTTAGCGTCTCAGTCGGTTTACTGTTCACGGTTATTTTTAATGGTTAACCTCTCTCGCTTACTCACAATGCATTTTTCTCTTGCTCTCACTCCCATCGCTCAGTATGTCTCTCTGTGTCTGTGTCTCCTCTCTCTCTCTCTCTCTCTCTCTCTCTCTCTCTCTCTCTCTCTCTCTCTCTCTCTCTCTCTCTCTCTCTCTCTCTCTCTCTCTCTCTCTCTCTCTCTCTCTCTCTCTCTCTCTCTCTCTTGCATATACATGTACTACAGTACACAGTAGTCAATGATTACTTCTTCAATCAGAGAATTTTTTTCTTAAATATACACTAACGGGCAACAGAAACACCAACTAGATATTTTATTAGATTTCGTAAAACCTATAAACAACATTAAGCAATACTATAGCACAATGAAGTTACACCATGTGTATAACATTTCGAAGTTTCAGAACTTGTCACATAATAATGTCTCATTGTCTCTCTGTGTGTCTCAGTGTCTGTCTCTGTATCTGTCTGTCCCGTCTGTCTGTCGGCCTGTCTCTGTGTCTGGCTACTGTATCAATAATATAATTAGACTATTGAATCCATCAAAGTTTAGTCTAAATCTCTACGCAGAGTCTTTTGAAATCTGATGTAACCATAGCAACGCATATAATATTAATACATGTATTGTATAACTAGTTCATATTATCAAACTCCAACCTGTTTTATATCTTAATTTCCTCACGTCCCTTTCTTAATTGGAGTCATGAACTAAGATAATTAAACACCAAGATAGCTGTTGAGTAATACACCAATTGCTCCCGTCCTTGTCAGATTACGAGAACTATAATTATCTCCCGATGGCGCAAGCGCCAGACTAGGCTCCATCTCAAGCTCTTTAACACTGTTCCATGCAATCAGATGATCTCTGTTTAGACCGACACCTAAATCTGGGAGATAATCTCTGCAACTTGCGACCAAGAGGCTGAAAACACACTATCATCAAGTCATACATATATAATATTCATATTATACTATTTGTAATATCACTTTGCATATGAATAATCGTTATTCGCCATCAGAAGTGACGTGAAAGACAAAACAAAGTACATATGCAAATCAACTGTAAACAATTTATTTTACGATTTTCCTTACCGGTGATTTCATGTAAGTAGACCAATATTTATTTACATTATATACATATACATTATATAATCAAAACAATTCACATTTTGAACAAATTTATTTAATACAATTTCAAAAGATGAATCCAATAGCGAGGCCATTCAAGACTTACCAATCTGTTACTTTAGAGGGTTTCAATGTCTTGATTACACACTGAATAATAATACAGTCTAAAGTAGACTTTTTAACTGACAAATTACCATTTAACTCAGTAAACTGGTTCTTCTTAACATCTTTGAGGATTCCTTTCATTTCGCAAATTTCTACTTATTTACTGCAGAGAATAGCATTAACCAATGTCTGTACCAATACGTGGGATGCACCATTCATTCGCAAGTCATAATTCGCGATAATCTCAAACAATGGCCAATTTAAGCCTTGCTGCATCTCGTCTAACTTTCATGTGCTAGCATAGCAGCAGTTTTAAATTAGCCAGTGATGGAGACTGGCGTGAGTTACAACTTGTTCGGGGAATTGATAATTATCTGATTTTATGTGTACATTAATATAACTACTGACATCAATGTTCTAGTTGCATTATACAATGTTAGCATTAGTTATTACCCAGGAGGAATACGAAACTAACACTTGAGATGGATTAACATTTCCCTTTAATTATCTATATGTAATAATTTAAGGATATCGAAAATGAGGAAACAGTTTTATCAATGTTAGGGCATTTATGATGAAAATCCTGATGTGATTTCGTATTAACCTACGAAACTTCAGTTTCTGCATGTAAAAATATTATTTGAAATAATCTTCCACAATTGAATTCTTATGTTAGATCAACGACGAAAGTTACTGTGAACTTGAATTTATAAATAGCAAGATCAGCGAATACGCATGAGTTATATACAACTCGTTACTGCATGGTGATGATGGCAGAGAATTATGCGGACTATTATAAAACATATTTCCAGCTGTTGTTTATTAGTCACAGACCGACGTAAACATGTAAACTGATGAGCCTGTGTATCTGAACAACTTCGTGTTATAGCGAGGGCATTTTGTGTGGAAGTGACATGGACGTTGAATATATAATAACATACAAGATTCACATTTCAAATTTTGCCCAAAAATGGGGGGGGGGGGGGGGGGGGGGGGGGGGGGGGGGGGGGGCCCCAAAAACACCTCTAGACTATAACATTTAGTCTGTGAAATTTAATAATTACTCTATCTTCTTTCATTTGATTTTTATTTCTTTAATCCTTCGGTTTCAGATGCAAGTCTGTGTATTTTGTGTATCTAGACTTGCTGAAATAAGACTATTGTTATGTACACAGTCATTAGGCAACACCCTACCCCGTTCCCTCGCACACACACCTTAGTCTTTGACTAAAATCTAATCCATAGAAGTTCAATAATTGTTGTACCTTCATTCCTATTAGTTGCGTGTGTGATGGAGAGGACAAGGGTATATATTGGATGATCAATCTCTTTACATAACAAAAAATTTGGTCATCCAAAGATTGAATATGAAATCCTTGTGTTTTTCTTCATTCCTATGAGTTTATTTCTTTGAATTTTCAGTTCAATGTGTATTCACTTTATCTAGACTTGCTAAATAAGGACTGTCAGAAATTTAAAATCGAGTAATTGCCAAATTGAAATCCCATCTTATGAATCCGTATGTGACTTGATACTTGTACTATTTCCAAGCACGGTATGATTGAAAACGGTGTATATCGAAACGTCGCTCTCAGTAATAAGAAGTTGTGCATTCGTAAAGACATGTTGTATCTGATGGTGTAGTGTTCGCGGTTTTGTCAGAACCGTTCGCGTTATAATGAGGTTCACATCAGCAGGTAATATAACTAACGACATGATGCGGTATGCACATACAGGTAAAACATACTCACATTTTCTTGCATTGTATACAACAATTAGCTTTCCTGAAGAATGGCTTTGACGAACATATTACCCATGTCACAAGAACCAATGACAATAGCTGATGATGTTGATAACAAATCATTTCACATTTTCACATATGGCTAACAGTTCGACATCTTTCCATGCATACTTCATGAAAGACGTGATTTGCTATACATATTTATATTTTGCAAAAAAAAACAAAAACATAATTGTGTCTCTTGGTTTTATCTCTTGGGTTTTTTTTGGATAAAAACATCAATTTACAATTTGAAATATATAGGATCTGATGTATATCATAATATTTATTATTTTGAGTAATCCAACATTGAT